>BGPR01010028.1:0-54515 GCA_013235015.1 Araneus ventricosus
GCATCAAATGGTTTCAATTAATTTGTTTTCATCTCTCAACCAAATGCAATAATCCTTTGTATGCAATGCCTAATCCATCATAATACCTAGCTTGACTCGCATATCTAGTTTCTTTCTAATTAGTTTGGGCACGCCAACATATGCTAAACAGCCAAAAGGTTTAAGATGCGATACCGATGGGTTTTTACCTGAATATTTTTCTGATGGCTTTTTACCTGAATATTTTTCGAAAGAAGTTTTATTATCATTTTTGTGACAAACCCTGTTCCAAGTATATGTGAAGCAAAGGAAAGTTTCGCCCCAAAACTTTTGCACTGCACCACTAGATTTCAGTAATGTTTAAACTCCACCTAAAGATGTTAAATTATACCTTTCCGCAACACCATTCTGTTCGGGTTTATACAGATTTGTTTTCGTCATAATTAATACCCTGTTGTTCTAAAAAGTTGTCTAAATCTTTATTACAGAATTCTAGTCCCCCATCAGTCTTGACTGAGATTGTTTTTCTACATAGAAAAAATTCTGCGCATCTCTGAAATCTCAAGAACGTTTGAAATACAGCAGACTTTTTATTAATTGGAAATACCGTAACTTTCCTAGATTAATTGTCTATTATTGTAAAGAAATATATATTTCCGCCTTGGTTCAATGCTGGCATTGGCCCACAAAAGTCCATGTGCAGCAACTCCAATGGGCGTTTTGATCTGATGGGCCGCTTCTTTCAAAATGAAACTCGATTTGGCTGTTTTGCATGGAATACAATGAGACTTATCGTCAGATAAACTCAGGAGACCTCTCGCAATATTATTTTTGCTAGTTTTCACAAGGTATTGGTCTTCAAGGTCTTAATATGGGTAAGAGAAATTATATACATATCATAAGGAAATTGTAGCCAGTTAGTTGATCTTCATATCTGTAGTGAACTTTTCCTGTAATGCTTCAAAATTTTAAAGATTTACAACTTATCTATGTTTGGAGACATTATCTGTGTTGGTCAATTTTGAAAACACCAAGAGAAGTGTTTGCATTGTATAAAAAATTCTCTTGATAGAAATCTTTTACTTCTTTCAAGTACTATTTGTATTCTTAAATTATGACTGTGTAATGTGAAAATGTAAAGGTACATCTCAAGATTGGACTCAAAATCTCATTTTTTTTCTTTCCAGAAATGATAAGCGGTTACGAGGAAATTACTTTTATGAACGCGGAGAATTTATTGAAGCCATCCATTGTTATGAAAGGTTGCTGCTTTTTTCCTTTAATAAAATGAGGAATATTTTTCCTTATTCATGTATAAATTATTGATTATTACTGTTGATTTTACTATTGTTTTCTGTTTTCAATACTTCAGTATCCTTATATCTTCTTATTCTATCTTAGTTCAGTTTAGGATTTTGAAGTTATCAAAGATGTTTCTCAAGATATATTTAATTACTATTAATTTTTGCTTGATGTTTTGTTTTTGTTGATATACTAAATTTTTGATGTAATATTTTTTTATTTTGATTGCAGTGTTAAAGTCAACAATATGTGTAATTTGGGTGATTATTGTATATAAAATTTGGAGAAATATTGTTTTCATTTAAACAATGAACAATATTTTTATTTCCATTTATATTAAAGGAAGTAAAAATGCACTGTATTTATTTTTTATATTAAGTATTACATTGTTTACTTAGAGGAAGTATTGTATTTGACAAGTATTAAACCTCTAGATTTTCATTCATTTCAACAATTTAGATCTTCCCTAGTCAAAGATAGTTTTAAGTTATGCCTGTTTTCTTTGTCTTTACAAACATACTAAATCAAGAATGCAGTAAACTACATGAATGAATTGTGGTATCTAATTCTTACACTGTGTGTTATATCTATATACAAATTTTAACTAATTCTGTTAGTTTAACTGTATCTGTCATGTATATTAGACTACCATCATTACATAGATGATTCTTTGAGTTTCAAAATAACATAAAATAGTTATTGTATAATAGTTCCCAAAGTAAATTCTCAAATCAAAACTAAAATTTAGGAAAAGTAATTTTGGATTATTTTAAAGGTTGCTTATTTCATGTCAGTTGAGAACTTTGCAGTAATTTAATGAAAAATGCAATGAAATAACAAGCCCAAAAATATTTTCGACCGTGTCAATGCTGCAAGTACAAGTGGAATGACTAGAAAAGTAGGAAAATTTTCGAGCCGGTTAAGCTAGAAAGCAATGTTGTCACATTTTCATTATTTTTTTTTAAAAAGAGAAATTAAGAACAAATAGTTGTAGTGATTTTAAATAAAATTAAGAATTCTGGTTTAGCTCTAGGGGGTTGCCTTAACCCTTTCAAAACAGATTTTAAAAAAAATTGCATTGATTTGAATTTACTTATGTCACATCAGTCTTGAAAGGAGTAATGCCTAGGCATAAGCATTTATGTACCACAGGCTATAACTGGCATCCTTACTTGGAAATATAAAAGAAAGTCGATTGAAAGTGGGAGACTCATTATTTTTTTAAAGTTAGTGTTTCAAAGAATGCCTCGTCCATGTTTCATTCTTGCATGTTATGTGAAATTGCATTTAAATTCAGTATTTCTTCAGGTAACTGCTGAATCCTTTAATCCTTATCTAGCATGAAAAAAATCTTTGATAAATTAAAATTATATTAGGATAACTTCCTTTTTGTTAATTCTTATTTGGAAGGTAATGGATTGTAAAGCATTTGATTATAAAGATTACAATTTTGTTAGCTTATTGTGTTCCTTTTCTGATTTTAATTTTTTAGCTTATATAATTCTGTTGTGTTTGGAAAAATTGATTGTTTTTTTCTAGTGCATTTGTTTGAATTTCATCTTAAAATGTTTTTTTAAATTTCATCAAGTTACTATTATTAATTAATTTGTTACTTTTAATGTGAGAACTGTTTTGGTTTTCAAATTTTAGGTTTATAGAAGGGATAGAGTTGATTGCTCTTAAATAGCAAATGATTCTTTTATTATGTTTAGATGTCAGGAACTAATTGATAAACAAATATAATAAGAATATGCAAAGACACTGAAGTGTGATGGTGGAGTTACCTTTATGTTTAGAAGATTACTGGTTTGAATCTTGATTTCATGGAATTCTAGTTCTGTGTTTCATAGCCAAGCATTCTGGTCGTAAGGAAACTTGGAGAGTGAAATACATTTTCTAGTACTATCAATTTGATTATGTCTCAAATTAGAATGTCTTCATCTACTACCTTATTGAATATATTCAGTCAAGTCAATTTGAAGTCGAATGCTAAGATGTTGTAGTAGTTTATCTTACTATTAAAACTCGAACGTCAACAAACATATGTATGTATCTATGTCTGGTTATCTTCTCACGAACCATTTGAATCCTGAAACAAGCAGAAAGTACCAAAAGGCAGGAAATAATCCAAGGAATCCATTTCAACCATTGAAATTCCAAAACTATAGTTAAAAAAATATTAATTAAAAACTTAATATTGATTGTGATTCCCCCGTGCTGCCATCTAATGACAGCTTTGACATCCAAAGTTCTTGCATTTTTTTGTTTATTGACAACTTTCACATCAGAAATTTTTGCATTTTTTTCTTTATTGACAACTTTCACATTCGAAATTCTTGCATTATTTTGTTTATTTATTTAACAAAACTTGGTTTTAATTTGATTTATAAACAACAAACTGAATTGAATAATTCCCGGCGGCACATGACTGTTATATCAGTAATGTGCCGCCATTTATTGAGCAGAAATCGATTGAATCGATTTTTTTTAAAAGAAAACTTCTGTAAACGACATCGAAATTCAGAGTAGTAAATGAACCTATGGACGAAAACAAAAAAAATTGTACAATTTTTAATTTTTGCAAAAATTTAAATTTAAATTTTGCAGAAGTCCCTTTTTAAAAGCAAACAACATAAAAGTTTCAGAATTTTAGGGAATAAATCATTATAAAGCCAAAAATATCAATGAAACTTAACTAAAATTCAAAATTTATTTATTTTTGAGTGTATTTAAATTTAAAGCCTCAAAATAAAATAGAATTTTAAAGTTATTCATTTACAACAGAAAAAAAATCAAGGAAAAGATAATTAGAAGCTAGAAATATCAAGGAAACTCAAATAAAATTCAAAATTAATTTATTTGAAACTAAACTTAAAAGAATCCAAATAAATTTTAAAGTTATTCATTTTCAATTTAAATTTAGATTTGAAGAAAAATATTCAAGGAAAATGATCACGAAGCCTGCGATATCAATGAAACTCAAATAAAAGTAAAAGTGTCTTTATTTTCAAAGAAATCTAAATTTGGAAAGCTAAAGGTTTTTAAGTAAAATTCAGATCTAAAAAAAAATTCAGGGATAAACAAATATGTAACAAGAAATATCATTTAAACTCAAATTGAATTCAAAATTCATTTATTTGCAAATGAATTTAAATTTTACTAAAACAAAGCAAAATGTAAAATTTGTTTGTTTTTAAGTAAAATTCATATTTAAAAATAAAAATTAGTAAACAAATAGTGATGTAAATTAATTTTAGGCCTTTTGAAGGATCAATTGAAGACCCTTTTCTGCATGGAAGTTCCCTTCTAACAGCATACGGAAACCTTGATGATTTACTACAACTTAAGTGTGAATGGCAGAATTTCAGGTTTTACACCAAACAATGCAACTATATTCATCAAATCAAAAACGTAAAAAAAAGTAATTTCATTCGAGTTTGCAGAAGTCCCCTTCTAAAATCTAATGGTTCACATACAGTGTTCTTCCATTTCCATTTATTTATTTAACGGAAGCTGGTATTTCTTTTTTAGAGAGCTTATGTGTTTGGATTTATTAATATCGAAAAAAAATCTTTTTCTTTCCTTTTTTTGTATTAAGGTGTTTAGCTTCGTAACGTTTGTTGGGGGAAAGTAATTTTTGTTGAAAAAAACAGAGGCGGGCGATATGAAAATATATGGGTACCGAGACCTCACTTCTCTCCACCCGGGAATATCCCATTATTCGAGGTAGCCCGTGCAACGCTGGGCCTTACAGCTAGTTTTGTTAATAACTTTTGCGTCTGTATTCCCTTATCAATGACACTGTTTTTCCTGCAACTTTTATTTTTTTTATTCAACAGTTCATATTATGTACATTATAGAATTTTTAAGGAGAATATGATATGTTTCTAACTAGGTGTTTGATTTTGTATCTGTGCTGTCAATATCATTATTAATGAGCATATTCATTTTAATTTCATCTTTCTGAAATGGTTTTGTTACGAAATATTAGTTTTATAGTAAGTTTTAAATTACAACACTTGCTGTCTTTGCATGATTAATGATGCTTGACAAAAAATAATTTAAAAAATATTTCTTTTAGGGCAATTGAATATTTGGATGCCATACATGATGTAAGTATATAATTTATTTCTCAGGGTTTATTTTTTACATTAAAATTTAAGATGATATTCTCTATTTCTAAAATTAACTGCTTATGGAAACATTTCCAGCAGTATCAGTTTTTAAAAATAGAATAGTATTTCATAATAAAAAAGAATGATTAAAAATTTCTTCATAGGTAATTACTATTTAAGTTGACAGTATTGGAAAATTGCACTGTGTATTATTTGTTTGATTAATTATTACTAAATATTACCATAATGTATTTAAAAGTAGTTGATTTATTTGATTTGAATTCAGTTTCAGGCACTATTATATTTCAAACCCTATCTGTGTTATAAATTATCCAATATTGCTTAAATTCATAGAGAAATTTATGGCCCTTAAATGCACTTCATCATTCACGGTGGTGGATTCACTCAAAGCTCCTTGCATGCTGTCAACTTGAGTTGCCACTAACTATAGAAAGTGATTAGTTGCAATTTGTATCTGCATTTATGTTTTGTATATATGGTTACACTTTTCATAAATTTTTGCATTCAATTGCACAATTTTTTAGAGGAAGTTATATAATTTAATTGAAAGGGTGTCATATTATACTTCTGTTTATTGGCTATTGCTTATTAAATTAAAGAATGATTTATTTTCCTTTAATTATTATATTGAAAGGTATTCAAATTCTTGAAAAAAATTGTTGCCTAAATAGATGTTTTAATCCTCTGAGCACCTAGTTATTTTGATCTCATAGTTTTCAAGTTAGAAAACTTAGCTTTAAAGTGAATGAACCTAACTTTTTTGTATTTAATCATATCTTTGAAATCTTAACAATAATTTATTCATGGATGGCTAAAAAAATATACATATAAATATGAATTATCTTTTGAACTGAAAAATGGAAAAAGCCATCTCTGCTGCTAGGAGGGTTAATTATTTTGTGATCTCTAATGGTGAATTACAAAAAAAAAAATGATGAAGAATTAAAAATATTCCTGAAAATTAATCATATTGTTCGTGTAACTAGCTGATAACCTAGTGTTGTTCGGGATCCAAATTTTTTTCATATTTTTACCTCCGTTATCTTTCTTTCTACAAATTTTGCCTTTAACTTTCCACAACAAATGTAAATCTCCTTTGAATCCCTTCTTACTGAATTAAAGCTCTCAATTTTAGCCTTTAATTACCTTTGGCAACCAATATGGTTTGAATGATAACATGAGAATTTAAAAAAAAAAAAAGAAAATTTATTTTAAACAATATACTCTATAATAACTAATACAACTTTAAAATGAACAATTAAATCTATAAAGAATTTTCCCAGTGATGCTGATTAAAAATATAAACTTAAAAAATTTTTTAGGAAAGTAAAAAAAGAAAATGGTTATTTCTTGATGTTTATAAATTAAAACAAAGCATAATATTTTTTTTCTGGAGGACAGAAAAATTGTTTGCAAAAGAAAAAATAAAACTTTTTATTCCAACCAACTTCCTTTCATATGGCTCAAAAAGAAGATCTGAAGAGAAATAAAAAAAAAAAAAAAATGAAATTGGGGAAAAATATGCAAGAACCAACTTCCTTTAATAGGGCTCAAAAAGAATATATGAAAAAAAAAAAAAAAAAAAAAAAAATGAAATTGGGGAGAAATATGCAAGAACCAACTTCCTTTAATAGGGCTCAAAAGGAATATATATAAAGAGAAATAAATAAAAAAATTGCAGGAACCAGTATATAAAAACATTAGAAGCATATATGAATAATGATGAGGATAAAAGAAAATTAGCGAAAATAGATAAAAAAATGCCTGAATTTGCCACAAAATTCAGTAGATAAAAATCCAATTCGAATTTTAAAAGTAATTGTGGCATTAGCTCCTTTTTTTGTATTCCATCACTGTGCCATATTTAATCCCGGTAAGTTTAACTAGTTTAACTAACAGTCTGGGCATGCAAAAGAACAAACAGACAAAAAACATACATACTTGCATGCTTTAAAAAAAATTGCTCTTTTATGTTTATAGATATTTACTGCAACTTTTTTTTAACATTATATTATTCACTTGTTCATGCCTTTGCTTCTGCTTTTTAGTGTTCTGGTGTTTCTACAGAACAATCTCAGGAAATTGTAGATATGAGAATTAAAGTTTATAACAATATGGCTGCTTCTCATATGAAGGTATGCATTTTCTTTAGTTTTTAGGAAGTGATAAATTGTATTTTTTCATAAAGTATAAATTTCTTTTTTGATTTCTTTTGCATTGCTATCTCTACTAATAATAAAGGAGAATGTGTGTGTGTCCGTGTGTCTGCATGTTGGTCCTCTACAGGGCAGACCGCTAGACCTAGAGCTACGAGATTTGGCACAAACAATACTTTGAAGGGTGGGAATGTGCACCTCGGAGCCCTTTTTTTTGAAATTTTAATTAATTAAAAATTAAGCTAAATTTTGTCATTTCTCCTTAATAACTTCCGAAAATATTACAGCACAAAAATTATTTTTACACCATCTGAAAATTTAAAACATTATCTTTTCAATGATATCAATAAAATTGTCATATGGTTTTTCTCTAATTTTAATAAATTTAAAATATTTTTTGGCATAATTTACAACAATACTTTTCATTGCTGAAACACATTTCAAACCATTTTCATTGTTAAACAAATATTTAATTGCATATTTCTCTTTCATTGTTGTAATCTGATATAACCTAATATTTTATTTCATTAAAATTTTCGTGAAATCTGTAAACCAAGCTCTCCGAGATATTACTTTGCTTACATTAAGAAATATATCCATTAAACTGATTGAAGTTTTTCTTCCATTGTTGAAAACTTAGAAAATATCTTACTGGATTTTACTTATATTATTTGATAAATTTTTCTGTGAAATCTGTGAAGGAAGTCCTCAAGATGGTAAGTATATAATGAAATAATCCAGTAAACTCAAAGATTATCTTTGCTATGTTTTAATTCTTTTTATCAGCGTGTTTTAAGCCAATTTAATCAAATGCGTATTTTATGTTAATGTAGACAACGAACAGAACAAGTGCAAGGCTACGAAAAGAACGTGGGTTAAATGTCTATAGAGATTTGAAGTTTAAAACTATTTTTTTTAAGGGAACCATGAGTCTAAAATTATGCATAAGAGATTCAGTTGAAATTTTATTTCTGGCGGTCAAGCTGGTTGCCGAAGGTGGCTAGTAGTCAAATAAGATCAAGTTGACGGTACACTGAAATCTATGAATGACTGGATCACCTGTGGATGATCTAGTATACAGGGTGTCCAAATCAAATGCCCCTTAGTAAAGTACAATTATACTGAAGTAGATTGTAACAAGGTAAAATAAATGAAAGAATTATTTTTATTTTTGATATTTTTTTTGTATTTTCAATACCATTTTTCATTAAAAATACAGTTTATCCATATCAGATGTCCCTAATTTGGAGAGGTCGCTATACATAACAGAAAGTTAAAAAGCGTAACAAAAATGTAAAATTAGATAACAGTACTTGCATAGTTTTTATTAAAACATCAGTGCACTTCCACATGGGCTCACTTAGTAACCCTGAGGATATCCAGCCAGCCGTCCAGTTCCAGCGATGTCCGCTGTAGCATTTCCTTAGTCACAGTAGCAATAGCAGTGGTTATTGAGGCACGAAGGTTTCCAACATCATGGATCTCTCTTGAGTAGACTTTTCTTTGATGTAGCTCCTGAAGAAAAAATCTATCGGTTAGGGGAAGTTGCATCCAAAAATGCTAGAATATCTGTGCCCCAGTAATGAGGGGCCCCATCTTGTGGGAAGATAACAGAGGGTTGTAAATACTGCATTTGGGGTATTGCATAAATTTGCAACATATCCAGGTAAATGTTTGCCATCACAGAAGTCTCAGCAAAGAAAAATGGTCCTATGACTGTATCATGTGACTACGCATTGATATTTGGACTGTTTCTTTCCACTTCCTGTACTGCATGGGGAATTTCTGAGCCCCAAATTCTGAAGTTGTGCTTATTCACTTTGTTGTTGACATGATATGTTGCTTCATCTGAAAAAATGATGCTGTTTAGAAAATCATATTCATTTTTGATGCGAGATAACATCACCACAGCAAATGCAACACACTGTGACCATAATTTAGTTGCAGTTTCTGCATAATCTGCATTTTGTATGCATACAGCCTCAGTTTTTGATGAAGCACATTATGAATAGTTGATCATGGTATAGATAATGGCGAACTTCAGCATTTTTTAAAAACACGTGAAAGCCATCTGTTTTTGTAGAAAAAATCATTCTAATTTCAAATATGCAAGTGAAATTTTACATAAAAATTTATTTATTTAAATGTTGAGAGCGAAAGATGCACTGAAATAGCAGGAATCGTGATGCAATCCGAAATGCACTCTCATTGGCCGAGTAGATTTTGACGTCACAGTTGCCTTCCTTCACATACTTCTCTTTCGCTATTTTTGTGCTCTGCTTTGAATCGAGGCGTTTGTACCAGCTAACATTTTAAAAGTAAAGTTTTTGGCTTTTCTACTATTCAACGTTCAATTTCACAATGGATATTGGCTTTGTACAAGGTAAATCGGATAATTTGTCAAGGATTGATTCTACAATGATGGCAATGTATTTCAAGAAAAATTCCGATTTTATGTTGGCTGAGATATGAGGAATAAAAGAACAATGGTGAGATGATTTCTCCTTTTTCTGTCTTATAATCCTCCTCAACATAAAACAAAAAAATAAAATAAAATGCTGAATTTAGCTAAAAAAAACCTGTCATAACTCAGAATCCAAACAGTATCCCATGGTGTGTATACTAATTTGTAGACAGACAAAGTGCTTAAAAAAAAAAAAAACATAAAAAACAGAACCAATGAAACAAAATTAATTCTAGCTTAACTTCTTTTTAAGGTTAACCAAATTCAGCATAAAAAAAGAAAGAAAATCTTTAAACTCCCATAAAAATAATCCACTGAAAATGAAGAAATAAATTAATTCTGGTAATGCTATTAAATCATCACTATCCCTGTATGAATGAATCAACATAAATAAAAAAAATAAGCAGGAAACCGCTAAAGGCCAGCTATGTTTTCATATGGGTCATTCCATGTCAAGTGATCCAGAGCTAGTTGCTTGACCATTTTATAATGAAATTATTTTTTTGTATGTTGATTCCTACATAATTAGAGAGTCCAAAAAGACTAATTTTAATTTTTTATCTTTTTCTGAATTCCGATGGCAGCCATTTTTATTTTACAAAACATGCCGATTTTTGCGTTTGTAGGGGTTTGCGTTAACTTATACTACTCGGAACTGGTGAACCTGAGGTTGATGAAACAAAAACCAGTTTATTCAGGAAGATTCAGCCTTTATTATCTCCAGTACACATTTAAGGAAAATTGTATCCTAAATAGCAAAAATCAGCCTAAAAGTTTGACTTTAAAAATGACAAATTTTCAATTTTTGAAGGCATATAATTCCCAAAAGGAATCTATTCTCCATATTACTTTTGTGGGGATGTGTAACTACCTTAATGTACTGTATTTACAAAAAATTTCAACCCTGAGATTTGCTTCTTTTAAGAGCTACGGGCTTTCAAAATCTGAAAATTTCAAAAAAAATCCAAATTTTGACACCTTATATCTTTGTTGGGGCAAAGTTTAAAAATCTGAAATTTTTACAAATAAACCCTCTATAGTGTATTAGACTGCTGTAAAAATTTCATGTTTGATATTTATAAGTCAAGTTAGAGGACTTTAAAAATCCCATAAAAAACGCATTTTTTGCCAAAAATGACGGAGCATAAATTTGACTAAATACTATTTTTATCATTAATAAATTATAATATGATATAACTACTATTACATATAAACTTGCCTTTTTTACATGAAGTAGCTTGTTCACACTTTAAATGTATAATGAAGTTGAAAAATTTGAATATGTTTTATGGTCACTTTAGGTTCCATAGAATAATTGAGGCTTCTCTATTCACTTATTTTATAACACAGTTTTTACTATGGTTACCATTGTTAAAACACTTTAAAACTTCAAATAAAAGTATCGATATATTATTTACAACTAGCACATCACAAAAGTATGGATATACTATACACATGAGTCAGGTTTATCGTTCTACCTTGATTTGTATTCATTAAGAAGTTTTGATATTTCTTCACTTGGTTTTGGGGAAATGTTATGTGTCCTTCCAGTAGTTGTTGTAGTTCTAAGGCACGTAATTTCCTTAAAACATTGTTCATGGGCACCTAAGTCTGGTCTTTCTCCTTTTTCTTAAAAGCTGCCCTTGGACCGGTGGGTATTATAAAATGTTACAAGCACATCTTTATTTATATCACTAATGTCACTCACCTCTGCCAGCCACCATTGACCATCACATACAATAGAATCTCTTGTGTGAAGTGTTATTTGTGCAGCTTATGTAGTGGAATGAATTTCATATTCCCTAGCATGTGAAGTAATGAAGCACTTCAGATTACTCTCTGACACAGGAACAAAACAATGGAAACTCCTTGTACCAGTAATTGACACAGAGTTTTCAAATTGGTCAAGAAGTTTATTGTTATGATGTTGAATGATTTCTTCATCTTTTATTGTAACTGAAGGTGATTCCTTTTAAATGTTCGTGACAAAATTCAAACATTTCTGCTCTTGTCAATATTTGGTTAGTGTATGATCACTGGAGACTTGCTTTGGTTTGTTAAAGTCTATCTATCACAAAAGTTTGTGAACAGGTCTGAACATCCACATATTTTGTTGAATAAGTATATTAGGCCTACAGCATTTTAAGAGATTATCTTATAAATAGAAACATGACTAATATAATGTTATAACTTAACAGAATAAATACAAAGTAAAATTAATGCGCCAAATGGTGCATTAATTGAAAATATAAATGCCATAAGAAAACATATTATAATTTATTGATGATAAAAATAATATTTAGTCAAATTAATGATTCGTCATTTTCGGCAAAAAATACGTTTTTTATGGGATTTTTAAAGTCCTCTAACTTGAATTGTAGATAAATATCAAACATGAAATTTTTACAGCAGTCTAATACACTATAGAGGGTTTATCTGTAAAAATTTCAGATTTTTAAACTTTGCCCCAACAAAGATATAAGGTGTCAAAATTTGGATTTTTTTTGAAATTTTCGGATTTTGAAAACCCTTAGCTCTTAAAAGAAGCAAATCTCAGGGTTGAAATTTTTTGTAAATACAGTACATTAAGGTAGCTACACATCCCCTCAAAAGTAATATGGAGCATAGATTCCTTTTAGGAATTATATGCCTTCAAAAATTGAAAATTTGTCATTTTTAAAGTCAAACTTTTAGGCTGATTTTTGCTATTTGGGATACAATTTTTCTTAAATGTGTACTGGAGATAATAAAGGCTGTATCTTCCTAAATAAACTGGTTTTTGTTTCATAAACCTCAGGTTCACCAGTTCCGAGTAATATAAGTTAACGCAAACCCCTACAAACGCAAAAATTGGCATGTTTTGTAAAACAAAAATGGCTGCTATTGGAATTCAGAAAAAGATAAAAAATTAAAATTTGTCTTTTTGCACTCTCTAATTATGTAGGATTCAACATACAAAAAATCGTTTGATTATAAAATGGTCAAGCAACCAATTATTTTTTTTCTGGATCACTTGACATGGAATGACCCCTATATGTGTTCGCGCTTAACTTTTCGTGTGAAAAAATAAAAATAAACTTTTAAAAACTTAAACAAAACCGTGGTTTGAAAAGTATAAAATAATTTTCTTTCTAAAATCGATGCCAAAATAGAAACAATATTAAGTCTATTTATAGACCTTGATCAACAATAGAACCTTAAAACTACACGTGGCTACCACTTAATCTTTCAATACGAGCTCATACAGGTACTTATGCGTTTAATCTCATCTTATACTTATATCAAAAACAGAACAAATATGAAATTCAAGGCTCTTCTTTACAGTGCTTCCTGATATTGTTATGGGGTATCAATGGTTTCTTAAAATGTAAATTCCATGTAATCAAAAAAGGGGGATAATAGAGGGAAAACACAAATTAAATTTAACTATTTGCTTTAAAATATCTGTTTCTTTTTTCCTGCCTTTTGCTGCAAGTATTAATTTTAAAATACTAGTTTATACTAATTAATATAAAATCTGGTAAAAATATAATATATATAAGAATATAATATTCTTATATGAAGAGACACTAAAAAATTAAAAATAATAAAACTGTAACAACTTTCGTAAATTGCAAAAGAAAAAGAAAAGATACGAACAAAGTATCTGTAAGTAGTAAGCCTTTTTTACTGCAAAGTAAGCTTTCTTCATTAAGTTAGTTAATTTTTGAATTATTTAAAAAATCTATATAAATTAATAATATTCAAACCAGACCAAATGTGACTGCTATCATCTACAAACTCGAGATGCACGATGAGATAAATTTATCCCACCTTTTCTCAACTATAATAATTGATGAGCAAACTAACTTTTTGAAGACTAATTTTGATTTTAATACATTCATTGAATATAAAGGATTTATTTTGCATCAAAAATTAATTCTGTGAATTATTTCGTTGAACTACAAATGAAAATGAATTTCATTATCAAAAAACTCATGAATTTAAACTAATTTTTAAGTTATTCTTATTAATTTTCAATAGTACTGTAATTTTTTTAAAAAAATATAAGAAACATTCAAATATCCACTGAAAAAATTTATGCAATAAAATAACAAGAGTAAGTTTTTGTAAAAAAAAAGAATCTTAAAGAAGGTGGGATCTTCTATATTTTTATCCTTTAAGGCCATTGCCCCTCAAAGGGTAAAAAAATAAATTCCATATAATCAAACGGGGAAAAACTAATTAAATTTAACTATTTGCTTTAAAATATCTTCTTTTTTTTTTAGCTGCTAACCTCGCCTTATACTTCTTTTAAAAACAGAAAAAGATATCGAATTCTGAATTTACTGTGCTTCATGATATGCAATTTTAATAGATATAATATAGATTAATAACTCACATCAAAATGATCTCCACAGACATGACGAATGCTGCTTGCTGATAATTCCGGATTAAGCTTCGGATCTCTTTTCATCGCTTTACACCACTTTTTGCATATAACATACGAACATGACACATTTCCGCTTTTTCGGCATCGAATTTAATCATTCTTGGGATCGATGCAAATCTGCATTAACACTTTTGTTAATATGTTGGGGGGGGGGGATGTCACGCAAACAAAAACTGCACCATGTGAAAATTTTGCGAATGGCTCTAAGGCGAAAGAGTTCGGAATTCATACGATATTGAGTAATCCTGCCGAAAGTTATGTATAGGCGTTCAGCTACGCTTTGGGGTCAAAGTTTAGCATTGGGAGGAATGCCTGAAAACGTTTGTATTCTTTTCTTTCTCATTTCGTCCCAATCGTCTTTCATTTCATCCAATTTTAATTCATTCCAAATTTTGATTGGATGAAAGAAAACCATCCATGAATTTCTTCCAATCCGAATTTCGTGAGAAAAAAAAGATTGCTAACTCTCCATGAAGGAAGCCATTTTATTTTCACGTTCTTTTTAACATTCTTTTTTTCGTTTTTGTTAGTTATTTCAATTTCATTTTTGTTAGTTTTCGTTCCCTAACGTTTGTCTATCAACACAGACATAACACATTCGTGCGGAAAAGCGAATTCCAGCGTTTTCGGCATCGAATTTTGTCATTCTTGGGATCGATGTAAATCTGCAGTAAAATTTTTGGCAATGCGTTGAGAGGAGGGGGTTGAGCACACCAAAGACGTGAATAGCACGCGAACAAAAACTGCTCGCCTTGTGCACATTCAAAATAATGTCAGATTTGATAGATAAAAGATCAGGAAGAATGTATATTGAAACATATTCTTCATTTTAGAGTGATAAATACAAAATGATGAGCAAAGAGCAGTCTGCTGTTGAATATTTTCGAAAAAAGATTTTTTGCGTGATGCTATTGATAGTAACATGTGCAAAAATTTAAGGTCATCAGGCAAATGGTACTAAGAGGAACTTGATAGTAAGAAAATAGCAATGAGAAAAAAAAAATAAAGAAAAACACCCAATCAAAGAAAGAGAACAAATTTGGAAAATGGAGAAAAGTAGCATACCGAAGCATAAAAGAAAATTTGAACTGTTAGCTCAAGAAATGAGAAACAAAAGTCTTAATAATTATGTATAATCAAAAAAAGTTTTTACATCGCCATATTTTTCAGTGAGATAATTTTTACTATAGTTTTTATTTAAAAAAAAACTTTTTATGTAATTCATTTTTCTTCCATTAATTTCCTTTTCATTCATTAATTTTCTTTTAAATAATGATTCTACAATAATTTTAATATCTAAAGCACTTTTTGTTCAAATTTATTCATTTATTGTCCAATTAATAATACTTATTTTACTTCTCGGTGTTTACGGTTGACACGATTCCGTATTTGTGAAGTTCAGCTTTTTTTGTTCCAAGCCTGTGTCATGTCTGAACATAATTTCTTTGCACATTGATAAATAATTTATCGGGTGCCATTACAGTTGTATTACTACATCTAGGAACAATACAATACTTGTATTCTGCCGACATTATTTTATCTGTTGCGATAGTCGGAAAATATAGGAAAAAAAAAGAGAATCTCTATAGAGAGCCAACGGGAAGGAAGCATGTGTCTCCCCTGTCTGGCAACTTTGACGTCAGACCCGTTTCACGCCAAAATGGATTGTTTTTCCCGCGAATTCTGAGAGGCGAACTTTGATTGCAAATTAAAAAAAAAAAAAAAACTGTCTAGAAATTTTTTTTATGTTATTGTTCGTTTCGAAGCAATTTAAATCGATTTCAAAAATTAAAAAAAAAAAAAATGCTGAAGTTCCCCGTTCAGAAGCTGCCTTTCTGATTGACGTACGAGGGCTCCAAACGAAAGCTTGTTGAACATCTTCTACACGTGCATCATAAAGTAAATGTCGATTACCTCCAGATCTTTTCTGTACACTTCCAGTTTCAAGAAACGTTTTCTGCCATTTTTTAGTGCTCTTAGCACAGGGGGGATTTCTTTTATAAACTGTTCGAAATTGCACTGTTATTACGGATTTGTTTTCTTCATACCAGAGAACAATTTGTGCCTTCTCTTGTGGTGATGCCATTTTTCTGTTTGTCGGCTCAGAAAAAGAGCATATGCGTAATACGCGAAAAATAAAAATTCTCTTCAAAATCTAAGAATTCAACAGCCAATTTTGCCTAATATCACCAATGTATCGCTAATAGAATTTTTTAAATTGACTGTTCAAATTAAGGACATTTGATTTGGACATTCATATTTCTGTGAGTCTTAAAGTAACCTTTTGGTAACAGCCAGTGATAAATTTTTGCAATTTCTGACTCGCCAAATATATTTATTGTGTGGTGTCTCACTCTTACAAAAATAAATAAATAAATAAATAAAGTGGATCAATTTTTCTCTCTTTGGGTTTTATATTTAAAAAAATTGGCTGATTATTTAAATTTAGTGATTTAACAAATACTGATTTTAGTAGGATTATTATTTATTTTTCAAAATATGCTATTGATCAAAGCTGCAGTGGAAATATTAATTATACATTGCACATGCATTTTCTTAGCATGGAGTTTGTTTCAACATAAATAATTATGTTGTCGTAATTGCTTTTCCGAATGAGAAAATGCACTTTTATTAAAGTAACTTTGAAAGATACATAAATGAAATTTTTGTGAATTTATTTTTATCATCTTAACCCCTTGGCATACGATTTTATTTAGCCTCCTAATAATATGCTACCACCCATTTGGGATATTTATTATTATTTCGATCAATTTAAGATGGTAAAGGATACTTAAGACATTTAGGCATGTCCAGGTGATTTTTGTATTTAAAATTAATTGTTACTTTGACTTTATTACCAATTTAAATATCAAAAATTCTGTAATTTTCGATGCACGTGTCAGACTTGTCATTGTAAGCGAAGGGGGTTAAGCAGTGTCTATCCTTTCACACCATCATCTTCTCAGGAAGAAAATAAATCTATCGGCAATTAATCTCAAAATATAATATTTTTATTTATATTATATGGAATAAAACTATAAGCAGTGAATAATAAAGAAAATTAAATTATGCTTATTAAATAATAAACTAAATTATACATATTAAATTGCGATACAAATTTTAAACATACATATTTAAAAATAAAAGAAATAGAAGCATATATATTATATTGGAATAAAAGTAAATCATACTTGTGCATTTAAAAAAACTGATATGTAGTGCAACATCTGGATGTAAAATTCACATTAACATATTACCCATACACATCAGTATATTGGAATATTAAAATTAAAAATCTAATTGATGAAGTTTAAAAAATGAATTACTTTCCAAAGTATCATTAGATTGAAAGCTTAAAAATTGAATTTTTAACTGGTTTTGTACCCAAATATTCTTAGAATTTTTTTTCCCTAACCTCACCTCTTTGTTCCAGTTTTCATATTTATTCTTGTTCTTTATTTTGTTGTACACAGAGAGAATAAAAGCTCAAATCAACAAATAACTTTTAAAATGAATAATTCAACAAATGTAAAGAAAAGTCAAGAAATTAAAAATGGTGAGAAGAGTAAAACAAGCAAAAAAAGCCATGTTTGAACAAATCACAACTGAAGTTTAGTGCTGTGAGAGTTAAGGAGCAAAATCTAAACTTTAAGGACAAACAAAACAAAATATTTTTTTCTTGGCTAATAAATATCAAGGTCAATTTTAGTGCATATCCAGAAAGAGGGGATGGGGGGATATGAAGTTTAAATATATAGTCTTATTACATAAAATGTTGAATGTTGGTATTTAAAAACAAATTCTGTTGAAATTTAGCATATTAAGTGTGTTAAGATCAAATTCAAGTATATTTTATTTGGCATAATGATACACCTTGTAGATTTTCCTGTACTGTCATTTTGTGATGTTGTTGACTATAATTAAATTTATATGCAGGCAGAGTTAAAGTAATATTGTCTAAATCTTGAATACTATATTGTAAAATATCTAATAAATCATGAAACCTTTATTTACTTGTTTGAATCTTCTTACTATTTGAACCAATTGAACAAATTTTTACTTTTTTGAAATCTTTAAATAGAACATTGCAAGTTATGTAAACTTTCTGTAAATATTTAGAGATAAAGTCTTGATTTTGGTATTTTTATTGTCTGCAAAGTAGTGATTTACACATGTTTTAAATTGTAAAAATTCATTTTTAGTTAAGTGCTTATGGTGCTGCCCTTAAATCTGTTGAATTGGTATTGAAAGTTCAACCCAAGAATGTAAAAGCTTTATTTAGGAAAGCTAAAGTGAGTGTTACTACATCTGAATTCATTATTACATGTTTCAAAGCTTTCTCTTTTATCACATTGAAACTCTTTAGGAGTTGAATAATTGACTTGGAATTTTATAATATTCTTCTAAATAGTTTTGGCTGTGTAGTGATACAGTATGTAATTTTGTACTTTGCCTGTAATAAATCTAGTGATCATTTGTGAATTTATAAATGTTGCCATTTGTTACTGGTATGTGTACTCTTAAAATCAGGGGTGATTGTGTTCCAGATTTATCCAGAATTCCTTATTTTTTACTTTTTCGAATTTGGAATTATGGATTTTTCAGAGATTCCCTATCTATTTCAAATTTTGTTTTAGAACAAGTATATCATTACAATATTGTATAAAATGTATTCACGGGGACTTTAAAGCCATATACAAATTTGACTACTTCTTGAAAGTTATTGCAGCATGTTTACCACATCTGTATTATAGGAAAATATCACATGGTGATAGGACTATAACTATCTGACTCTCATTATTTTTGTTCCTTGAGAAATATCTTGAATGGTAAAAGTTTGCATTATTAATGAGGATATTATACTTTAGATAAAAGTTGGAAAAATTATTAAGAAGCCTCTTAAACCTTGATTTTTGTGGATAAATAAAAAAGTGTTCTTTTCCTCTTTTCTTCTTGACCATTGGAAAATAAGATGTGGTTCCTGTCAACCACCTATAGAGTTATTTATTTTTTTCTCTTCTTTTCTAGCGCACAATCTAGCCATCATATGGTGATAATATTGAATTTGAGAGTAAAATTATATATTAGGTGATAAGAATATCCCATGATTAAGTGTTTGAGGGCAATCCTAAAGAGTTACTTTTACAACTGTTGTACCAGCCCTCCACGCAAAAAAAAAGAAAAAAAAAAAGAATGATTAATGAAGTATTTTTTCCTCATGTGAAAACTGATTATGAAAGAAAGCTACAGTAATTTTTTGGTCAATCTAACAGAAATGAAATTTCAATTACAGACTTTTCTTTTATCTTTCATTTTAATTTTAGCACATTAATCAAAAACATTTTGTTAAAACAGTAGAAAATGTGTTAGCTGAAAAAAAAAAAAAAATGTTGAAATTTCGAAATTTGCGTGAATTAGAACCAGAAGTATTTTCTCTATAGGATAACATGGGATTCCGAATTTTTCTTACCCCTCTAGGCAAGTCCCCTTAATTAGTAGAAACAAACTCAGATATCTTCTTTTACCCTCAAATTGTTTGCCAATGTACTGTGCGAATTGCCATTTGCTCTTTCCATACACCTTCACACAGCACCCAGAATCAATACTCTATTTCATTTGGTATATCAAGAGTATTTCACTGAATTTCCCAGATAATCCAAATTCGCTGGATTTTGAACAAAGCTCGGCCCCAATTAGTTCAGATTCTCGGGGTTGTACTGTGCATTGTGACTAGTTCTTGATTAATTTCTCCAGATAACAGTCTTAAAGTATTTTTGTGACGCAGTATTTTTAATCATAACTGAGATTCTCAAATGCTTTTATTTTAATTCCTGATCATATCATATTACTTTCTAATTGTAGACTTCTCTTGTAGTCTTGGTACTTTCAACTGTTATTTTAATCGATATCCTTTTAATATAAAATGTTAATAATTATTTTTATTCTAATTTTTTTAAATGTCACATTACAACTTAAACATGTTTATATATTTTAAATACTTAAAAAAATTTCTGTACTTTTCTCAGTTTTTTTTAGTTACTTTAATTTAGTCATTACTTAAATCCATACTTTTATGTTCTAGATTTTAGGTGCTCAAGGATCTACAGATGAAGCAATTATGTGTCTGAGAGTAGCTGCAAACTTAGAGCCAGAAACAAAAGTGAGTAAAATTTCTGAAATTCATTGTCTTTTTTCTTATGGTTTAGATAATGTGTATTATGTATCTATGCTTGATTGAATTCAGAAATTCATAGGAGATGCTAGTATGTATGGATGTAATAAATACTTATTAAAGTATTGAATAGATGCTGATTTAGGTAATTAGGAAATATGCTATTAAATATGAATATCATCATCTAGAAATTATCTTGTTATATTTTAGCATAATTTTTTTCTTGGTATTATTTTTGCTAGCGGTACGTGCACCCGTGCCTATGAAAATCAGGACTTCAACAAAATGAGGGGGAAAAAAAAAACACCCCTGCCCACAATGACACGAAAAAGTTTTGAAAACAGAAGATCTAAATTATTGATTGTCCCGCTTATTTTTCTTCACGATAATGACATTTGAACTGTAGGAAATAGTACAGAGTACCAAATAAACTGATAATTTCAAAAAAAAAAAAATTTTAGGATTGAAAAGATTGATTTTTATAAACCAGGTAAGATGTTAAAGAATGAAAAACAAATGAAATTTTAAATGATTTCAAATGGAACGCCAGGCTTCAGTGGCGTCTGTTGTTTGAGAAATTAGAGGCTTGAACTCGAGACTCAAGGCGTGATATACAAGGGTGTAGTCATTTCTTAAGTTAAGATCGTATTCATCCCTCCAGTTTCGGACTTGTTTCCCGGAAGTTACCTCTGATGTTTCCGCCATTTCGGGTACTTTCGTCTTGGAATCTTCTGGCGATGTTTCTGCTTATTCCGCCTTGAGGTTTTTCAGTAAAGTGCCAGGCTCCATAATGAAGTAGTAGAACTCGTACATCTACCTTCCACTGCTCCCAGTTGTTAGCCGTTAGTAGGGTTATATTTGGAAACTCCATAATCGACCCCGTTCACTCTTGTCACAGCAACAAAGCTCCAAACTTAAAAAAAAAAAGCAACACCTTCACTTCCACAGCATAAACCACTGTTAGAAGAAAGCTTTCTGGGCTCTGGGCCCATAACTAATTTGATGGCCTTTGAACGTCAATGATGGTTTAGGCTTATCTGAGTGGCCATTTATGCATCAGTGGAATCTAAAAGCATTGGTGTGGAAGACTTTTAAAAGACGACAAGCATTATGATGCATTATTATTTTGACAAGCATTACATTTAAGACATTTATTGATGAATATTTACATATGAAAAATAGTTTAAACAAACTGTGAGACTTTCACAGTCTTACTGCAAGAAGAATCAGAATAAGAATAAAGAAGATGAGATCGATCTCTTATTTATCTACGCCCTTCTGGATGATTTGCATATTACTGATGCCATTCTGCACACTGAAAACTACAGTAAAAAATCTAATTTGCTGTTCGTCCAATGCCGTCATAACAGCGTCATTGTGGTTTTAACAGCTTATTTGCATTTCCCACTGTGCAAGATGGTGTCAGCCCATTTATCTTGAAGTTGAGAAGAATTTAATTCTAATGGCAACAGTTTCGACGAAATGTCTGTTGGGAAAATATATCACATGACCTTGATTATGAAGAATTGTGAAGAGAATTTTGAAGTGAAAATTTTTTAACACTTCAGAAAAAAATTAATTAAAATTCAACCAACTGTTCAACTTTAACCATTCTTGTTTTAAATCACGGAGAAACGTTATATTTATTATTTTAACAAATTTCAAATTGATAAAATTAAACGGTAGATGCAAGAAATTGAGATTCCAAACAGAGTTTTTTAGGGTTAACCGACTATTTTTCAAAATTTAGTAAATTAGTTAGAAATTCAAAACTAACTTCATTAGAATGGAAATCGTTTGCTCTTTCCTTTGGTGTATATATTTTTTTTTTGTACAATTATCCAAAACCATGTTATTGAGAAATTAGTTCGAAAAATCGCCCGAAACAACAGAAAATATAAAAAAATTTCTAGATTAAATTTTAGAATTCCGGCCTCACGGTGCATTGAGTCACCATTAAGACTACCTGTGTGCCAAATTTCAAGGCTGTAAGTGTGATAGATTCTTCTGGACATTGCACACACACAAACATTTCCTTTTATAAGTATAGATATAGGAAAATAGGGTTCTTTTTTTATGATTTTTTTCTGTTATCATCAGATAAAGAAATTTGCAAATGTCTGCATACAAATGCTTTTCTACAACATAAATATTTTTAAAATTTGGAGCAATATCTATAATATAAAACAGAAAATACATGTGTCTATCGATCACAGGAACTCCTCCTAAATGGTGAACAGTAACGACATAAAATTTGCACACAACATTCTGGGGTACATTTCTAGGTCAATTGTGCTATTTTCAACTTTCGGAATTAATTAGTTCTTAAGTTATTTAATTAAATAACGAAAATTAGCCACTTATAAGCCTAAAATTTAGAAGTTTTTTGCCAATAACTTCTGAAATATTGTTTGCACGACAATTATTTTTATGCCAACTTAAAGAGCAGAACATTTCCTTTTTAATGATACTAATTCTATTGCAGTACAATGTTTCCTCTAATTTTAATTAATATTTCAAAATTCATGTTAAATACAATTTGTAACAATATTTTCTATTGTTATAAAATTAAATTCAATCAATTTCATTATTTCATGAAATACTTTACTCATGTGCTTTTGCCTCTGTTAAAGTTATGATAAGAAAATATTGCTTTCTTCGAACATTTAACTCCAAAATAGACTTTTTACTTCCGGTTTTATGTCTGAACATACATAGCTTTTACTATGCACTTGCAGTAATCCAATGACGTTAGTTTGATTACTATGTGATGCTCCACATTTAATTTTCATAAATTTTTAAATGATATTGATTAATGCAGTTTGAGTCTTGTTCTTTCCAAAAAATGATATATGCAACAGCGAAAAATTGTTTTATTTAGTTTATAGAAAAGACCTAACAAGTTAATTAAGTTTCTTAAACTTCTAATATTACTTATTTTATAAATGCCCAAAGGAAAGAGAAAGACATTCAATCTTGCAAGTCTCACCACAAAGCATTAAAGGCAGTCCTGGTACAAGGAAGCTCAAGAAGAAAAATAAAAAAGTATGTGAATGGCATGCAATTCAAAGAGCTGAGAGATGAAAAACGTGACTGATGAGGAAATCGAAAAATTGTTTTATTTAGCTTATATTATATATTAGCTTATATATTTCAGTATGTTTGTAAGGCAATCCAATGACGTTAATTATTCTCTCTCTGCAATGTTAATTTAACTTCACAAATTTTTAAATGATCCTGATTGAGTGTGTAGGTGTTTTTCTGATTAGTCACACAAACACTAAAAAGAAGAGAATTGTACTCTGGATAATGGCAATAAAAACCAAGATATAAAAGACCTTCTGTTGTCATCATAGCAATCAGTGATGGGGAAGGAGAAATAAGTCCCAAGGACTGCTTGATTCACTGCCAAGTGGCTCAACTATGGAGAGAAAAAGATAAGAGGAGTTTTACTGCTGGTTGTTGAGGATGTCAGACAACTCAGTAGTAGATGAACAAAAATGAAAGATGTTGCTGAAAACATACTGTTGAAAGTGTTATAAATACTGTCCTACTGCCACGCAAAAACTCTGCACAGGGTTGCCTGAAGTAGACGAGCCTAAGAAAGTAGGGAAACAGGTATATATCATCCGCAACATTTGGCAAACTTAAGCGCACTTGTTATACTATTCTTAACCTTAAATATAATACACATAAACTATTGTGGGTAGTAATGGCATGGAAAATGTCTAGTTAAATTTCTACAAGATAACTTATCAGTCATTGTGTTAAGTTACTCACATCATTTTTTTTATTCCTTTAGATAATTCAAGTTGAACTTAGTAAATTTCAAAGCAAAAAGAAAAGAGAAGAACAGTCTCAGAAAGCCATGTATCAAAGAATGTTTCCTCAATCAACTCCCAAAAAGTCATCTTCATTTTCAAAGGTAATAGTTTTTTTTCAGCAAGGGAGGGGGAAGAGATTTATATTATCCAATTATAAAATTAAGAAGGCGATTAAAATGCCATGCAAGTGGAGAGGCATGCTAGTCCTTTGAAGCCGCTGTGGAAGGTAGTTTATTAAAAGATGGTTTTTCTAAGTTTTAGTTAATAACTCAATTTTCATATTTGCAAATATATAATGTATTAAAAATTATTTCAGATTTTTTTTGTAAAATGGAGAACAAAAGGATGTAAAGGAATTTTATTTTTTATATGCATACACATGTTCCAGAACAATAATACATATGTTATGGTTAATTTGATTAATGGGTTATTATGAATAATAATTGGTCAGTGTGATAAATTGATTTATCACTTTTAACCACTTGTTATTCATAATAACTGATTAATCACATTAACCATAACAAATATATATCCACTAATAATAAAAGTGAATGTGTGTGTGTTGGCACTATACAGGACTGAGTATTAGTCCTAGAACTATTACATTTGGTACAAATATAGTTTGGAAGGGGAGAATGTGACCCTCAGGGTGATTTTATTTTGAAATTTTAATTAATTCAAAATTAAGCAGTTTTGACATTTTTCATTGATAACTGCTGGAAATATCACACAAAAACGATTCTTACACCACCTTAAAATTCAAAAAATTATATTTCTAATGATATCAATTTAACTCTTGTGCAATTTTCCCCCCTTAATTTTAGCAATTTTTTTAAAAAAAATTTAATGCAGTAATTGCAACAATATTTTTCATAGTTGCAATGAAATTTAATCTGTTTTCACTGTTTCTATACATATTTAATTATGTGTTAACCTTTCATTGTTGAAGGGTTAGGAATGAAGATTCTGTTTATTTTTTCATATCTTTCGCAATAATGAATTTTTACTTTCTTATTAAATATTTTGTGGAACCTATTAAAAATGCCAACTGAGATATTAACTAATAGATCGAATAAGATGAAAAATCATACTTGTTATTTTTTTATTTTTTTCATCAGCATTTTTGAATCCAGTTAGCATGTTGTTAAGCATGCATATATAATACAAATAAAATGTGCTCCAGCAGTTTAAAGTTGGAAGCAACTGCATATTATGCATGAGGAATAAAAAACTTAAGAAAAAAGTAAGACGTGCAATTAGATGATGCAGACGGTTATGTTTTTCATGCAAATATGCCGTCTGGTGGCTTGACTCTTATTAGAGATGTTTATATACACAATAAACAGAACAGGTTTTAGGCTGCTAAAATAACACAGTTTAAATGTCTATCACAATTCATTGTTTAAAAATACCTTGTTGAGGGATCCATGAACATTGAGTTATGGATAACATGGTTAATGTGACACAGATTAAATGTGAATCACAATCCAGTGTTTAAAAATACTTTGTTGAGGGATCCATGGATATTGAGTTATGCATAAGACATTTAATAGAAATTAAACACAACCATTATTCCCAGTGAACCAGCTGCTTACCAAAGTCAGCTAGCATATAAATGAAAATTCCTTTCTATATTTATGTAACTAGTACATGAAGAAGGTTTTTAAATCTGATATTAATTATATAGTGTTGTAGTGATATAGTTATCAATTCAGAAGTTCAAAAAAGATTGAAAGAGGAACTTGTATTAGGTGTTTATTACTAGTCACATTACATTAGAATAACCCTAAAGCTGCATTAATAGACATTAGATGATCCTTTTATAAATTATTTTTAGTTCATATAACGCATTTATAGCTCGGAAATATTTTAAAAATTTATTTTTGGAAATATGTATATACAGCAATTCAAAAATATCATATACTACTTAATATAGTCATATTTGTGTGGCATTCACTTTTATGCAGTAAGGTCAATAACTTTTGAGTAATTAAAAGTCATTTTTTTAGGTTATTAAAGACAAAAAAAAAGTGGTTTTAGAACAATCATGTATTTATATTTTTCTGTATATATACAGTAAAACCCCAATTAATTTAAACCCAATTTATCCGAAATACAAAGTAGTAATGGATGTTCATGGCTTAACTTAAAAATCTTTATCCGAAATGGCTCCTCCCCCCCCTTTATTTCAATTAACCAGGGTTGTATTGTATATATATATATATATATATATAGAGAGAGAGAGAGAGAGTAAAAGACAAAAAAAAAGGCATGGACAAAGTTGGTGTAAAATATTCTGAAAGTATGTGCATAATTTATCATACCGCCAGTGTGCGTGTTTCAGCAACATTAAGTAAAAGAAGATAATTTTTTTTTATTTGTATTTTTTTCTTTTCATTTAAAAATAGAAATTCCGCAAAACTACTTTGCATAAAGATAATGACCATCTAACTTTTATATATGACCACATTAATGAAATATTGATTAAATTTGTGTAGTACTAATTAAGTATAGACATTTTCTCTTGGTCCATTATGAAATATTAAAATCCTATCTAAATTTTCTTCCTTCAGGCTTTGAAATGGAGTATGGTTACAGGAGGTGTGTTAGCGCTAGCTGTTGGAATGGCAGCCTATCGGCAGTACCACAGCTGAAATTATTTCTCGTGGACTAATATTTCTTAATGCACTGAATTCCATCTCTTAGATACAGAACCTTTTAAATGAAGTTTTATTATTTTATTGAAGTATAATTATTTCTTCAGAGGAAGAGTTCAGATTCAGGTCCATTCGTTAGACTTGCCATATGTCTTTCTCATGCAGCTGTAACATGTAACAAATTTCTTTGCATATTGTTTGTTTGTAGTGTCTGTATTGTTTAACAGAAAATTACTTCTGTTCTCAGAGACCAAAATTTCCTGATTTGGTTTTTTTTGCAGTCAAAAGTTAGGCAGTAGTTCTATTTAAAAGGTATTTCTTTTTTTTTACTAACTATACATGTTTCCCTTTATATACATAAAGTTTTATGTGATGTAAAAATTTTGTTTTTACATCATGCTCTTTTTCTTTTAACATTAATGAAGTGCACTTTTCTTTTCCCTCCCCATTTTACTTATCGCTTTTGATGTTTATTAACATTTAATAATAAATTCATTTATTCAATCTAGCAATTTATCAACTTAGGAGCAATGAAGATATTTGTAAATGGCTCTTGTTAAAATGTACCACAAGTTTTTTTTCTTCATGCTGCTTTAAAGACATTCAAATTTCTCTTCTAAATTCAAGAAATCATTTTAAAATTAAAATTAAATTTTTATAAGATTTCATCAGATTTAAGTATTATGAATGTTATTGAAAAATAAGTGTACAATTTGTATATTTTGTAGTAGTTATTTTTATGAATGTGAAAAAGCAATAATTCTAGCAATAATTAAACATTCAAAATCTTCAGGGTTCATTCAATACTGAAATCATGTAAAAATATTAATTAAATTCACAATTTTCAAAATAATATTTTCATTTATGTATTTATATATAAAAGACATTAATCTAGTGATCCTTTGCTTGATATAGGTTGTTTGAAGTGTATATCTGATCAACCTTATTCAGAAAGGATTATGTAATTTATTAAAGTGAGATTTGTTATGAATATTTGCAATAAAAGTTTATGAATATTTTTAAACTCTTTGTTGTTTTGCATTTTTTTAGCCTTGACACATTTATTTGATTTCATAAATTGAATTGCCAATTATTGTATAAAAATAACTTTCCTACATTATACAAGCTATTGTAGCAAATTTTTGGGACAACATAAATTTAATATGATAGCTAATGGTGCTACTGAATACAGAATCTGTTGTCAGATACTTCAGTAGGCTATAAAAAAAAATCAAAGAAAGTTTTGGTTTTAAAACATTTAACAGAAATTAGGACTAATGTAGCTGCATAGTAAAGAGGTTTATATGCCTGCTGTTATTGCTTTTCAAGAATGAGATGTCATCTATAAAAGGTACAAATCATATCCATTTTCTTTTTCAATCTCTTTATGTGTGGACAAATATATAATTTTTTTTGAAGAAAGAAATAATTATCTATCACTAAGTAGTTTGTATTGCATTTGACTCTCATTAGTAAGCAAGATTCATTTTCTATGAAAGAACAAATAATTATCAAATTATTAATTTGCTCAAAGGGTTCTAAAAATAATACAGTGTGTCAAGTATTTGTTAAGAAAGATGTTTCTTTGATTTATTATTTAGAATTTTGATGTATTTTTCTTTTCATACGTGCATTGAGAGTCATGAAAAAAGTTTTTCAAGAAACTGGGGCTGGATTATAATATTTAGTTTGAAAATGTGTAATGTTTGGAAAGAGAGTAATAAAAAAAGCACAGAAAACCACTGACAATTAAAAAATCTATTGTTTTAAATTAATATACAAAACTGTATTTTCTTTTAATTAATAAACAATTACTTGATTTATAATAATAGTTGCATCAACTTAATAATTTTGAATTAAAGTGGTACTATGTAACATTATCCTTTATCGTTTTAAAAAAATATGATTCTGAGGTACAAATCTTTAAGTCCATAATAAAAATAAATTTTTAGTAGCTTGAGTAATTGTAGTGGAATATTGCTAAAATGCCATTTAATCTATCCATAATTTTTTAATGGAAGGGGGGGGGGATATTTGTGTATGAAATAAGAGCTCACAATTGTACATGTCAGTTGCTTTTAAATTCTGTTTGCTGGAAAGGTATGTTATTTCAATCGTATCTTGAGAAACATAAATACATCCTACAAATATCTTTTATTTCTTTTCTTAAATTTTTTTTATGTACATTTATGTTCATAAAATGATAAATATTGTGAGAAAAGTTCAGTATAGTCTTCAGAAATCGAAAGGAATTGACAAGTTGATTTTACAATGTAAAAGTAAATGTTTATTCTTAAACTTTTAAATTGCTGTTTTTTTTAAAAAAAATATTAAAATTTTCGAAAGTTAATTTTATTTTTCAGTTTTAAAAAGTAATTTTTCTTCTTAAGAAGTGTAATTAAATTTTCCAGCCCTTCAAAATTGGTAAAAGCTATTTCAAATCCTCTGTCTCCCGCTCCCCCAAGTTTATACATGAGATTAAACTAAAATTTGAAATTGGATAATTATTGGTTCTGTAATTGCTTACTTGGGGATGACAAACACTAAGTAAATAATTTAAACAAAAACAAACAAAAAACCCAACTCTGTTAATTACCAGGAGGACAAGACTTTACTAGGCCACATGACATTTGTTGGGCATTTCATATGTTTCTCTGGCTTTGGTTAAAGTATTGGCGTAAAGATTTATGCTCAGAATCTTCCTACATTTTATATGTAGTCTGTATATTTTAAATATGTGAAGACACAATATTTTGTGTTACGAAGCCATTATGTAATAGAGCAAAAGTAAATTTTTGAATTATTACTGTTGTTTTTTCTTTTGGTTAATTCAGATGTAAGTATTCATTTTTGTGGTGATTAGATAAACTAAAAATGTACCAGGAATGAATTTGTGAAGCTGGTGATATATTCCTTACTAACTAAAATTCTAGCTATCGTGTTTTTTTTTTTTTCATTCTCTTAATTAGATATTTCTGCAGTTACTTCTTTTGCTTCTTGAATTTTGATTTTTAATTATTTTTAAGGTTAAACTATGAAGGTTAAGAAAGGGGTTATTAAAGCTTTGTAAGAATAAAATTATTGAAGTTCTGTAAAATATTTACTCTTTACACATTGTGAGCTAGTGCTGTTCTGTGCAAAGTATGCTTATCTATCAAAATTCAGTTTTGTCCAAGGTTATAATAAATATTTTGTATAAGAAAAATTCTTTATAAAAAGATGCTGAATGAAACAAAATGTACATGATGGTATAAAGTTTAAGTAGAGTTTGATTGACATTTAAAAATAGAAATGTGAAAATGATTAGTTTATTTCAAAAATAAAGAGAAAACAAAAATTATTCATTTTTTTTAAAAACAGAATTGTTATTATAGATAGCAACTGAATCCATTAATAAACATGAAATGTAATTTTAGTCTACAGACTGAAAAATTGAAATATAGTTAAAGCGTGATTTTACCATGCAGGCTGACAGTTGTTGAAAGAAAAGTGACAAAACACTTCCATATTTAGACAGAGTGATTCAGAAGTCCAGAGATTTCAGAATTAAAAAAAATAAATAATTCCCAAATGAATGAAAATAAAAAGCTACTATTTGCACAAGAAAGAATGAAGACGAAACTTGAATTTTCATCAGGAACTCGAATTTATTGGAGGCATAATTTGTAATTTAAACCACTAGATGACTGTGCAAATGGTGGTGAGGTGCGTGACATAATGTAAGACATTTATTGGAGTAATGGCTTGCAAACGTTCAATGTATCGTCCTACATTTAGGAACACACCTGTCAGACAAGGAAATAGACCATTTCACAGCATTCAGCAACATTTTTGTTGCTCATGTTCTGTCGTGCCACCAGAAATGGCGCTTGACAGAAAAAATGGGATTCCTCATTTGATAGCTTAGCTTCTGAATGGAGACAACACATAGAACATACACTGTATGATCAAAAGTACCCAGACACTTTTGGATTTGCACATTTTTTCGAATTTTTTCCAGATGGCTGGAGGAACTGCACTCGAACTTCGATCATGTGATGAATAGGCTTGAACTCTCATTTTACTGCTAAGATTCGGTCACGAGGGAATTTAGGGGACCGAATAAAAATTGATGAAGATGAAACAGGATTTCGACTCGCTCCTTTTCACAAGAGAGCTGATGATGATCTGCAAATTTCATGAGTGGTTATGCTTAATATGCTCATTGCTTCCGTGCATTTTCCTAAAAATAGCACTATATTCTGGAAGTTATAAAGATTTTCTTAAAAAAATCCCAAATTTACTTGTAAGTCTTTTGCTTATAAAATGCAGAATTTTCATACTTGACAATTTATTAGAGAGGCATTTTATTAAGATTTGAAGTAAGTACTTTGAATATTAAAGAAAATATGAGTATTTGTAGTAAATATTTTTTTACTGTGCATGTGCGAGATGTGGCGTAATTTTTCTTTCACAACTTCAAAACCAGAATATATAGGGTAACTCTTAAGATTTAGAAAGATACCGGCATTGCAGCGAGCGGAATTTGCGTTTCTCTCTAAGAGAAGCAAAATGATGAGGTATTTTCCACAAATTCATATTTTTTAAACTTAAATCTTCGAATAGTAAACGTTGAACTGTAATTTAAATTATGTATTTTATTCATAATTATTCCCAACGGAGGCGAGTTGAAGAGCTAGGGGGTAGTCGCCCCTACTTTTTAGGGAAAAATTATATTTTTATTTCATTTTAGTGTCTAAAACTATGAATTATAAAAAAGTAACCTTGTTCTGGAAAAATAGATAATTTTTTAACTAACCATGGTATTTTTCCGAAAATGCATGTAAGTGATGAGCATATTAAGCACAACCATGGATGAAATTTGGAAATCATTATCAGCTTCCTGTGACACTGGGTGAGCTGAAATCCTTTTTCGCTTTCATCAATTTCTATTCAGTCCCCTAAATGCCCTCATGACCAAACCTTCACTGTAAAATGTGAGTTCAAGCTTATTCATCACATGATCGAAGTTCAAGTACAGTTATTCGAGCCTATGTGGAGAAATTCGAAAAAATATGTAAATCCGAAAGTGTCCGGATACTTTTGATCATATAGTGTATGTAAACCTGTATGATGACTCCTGTGTAATGCATCGCTCTGACAACTGCAGACCAATCTAATGGCTGAAATTTCAAGTTATGCTACCAATAAATTCGATTTCATGACACAAAACTTAATTTCTACTTTTTCTGTGCAAATACAACCTTTTCCTCATTTGTGTACGAATTACTGAATTTTAAAGTCACTCCGAACTTCTGCATTTCCCCTGTATTCATAAAAAGTTAAAATGGATGAAATCCTCTCTAATGGAGTTCATTTAAAATGTAACAAATATTTTTTTAGAGGTCTCTGAAGTGGAAATTCTCTGATTTAGAGTGAAAAAAAAAAAAAAAAAAAAAAAAAGAACCCAAGGCTTGCGACCAAGAGTTAAAAAGGTTTTGACTATTAATAAAATGCAGTTACATGCCGTTCTGGTCTCTATTAAACTTCCAACATCCATCTTCACTATTAAAATTGTTTCGTTGGATAGGAATTTGCGGTATTGCATAATTCATGGGTTTCTCATTTTCTATTAGTATTTCCCTGCCTGCTTTATTTCTTGCAATTTATCATCAAAACATGAAAAGAGACGACGATTTTGAAACTGTAATGCATAATTTATAGATTTCTGTATTTTAATTTAAGGCTAGGATACAATGTTATCAACTCTCAAATTTTAATTATTAATCCATTTACTAAAAATGATGAATTAATTCTCCGATAGAACAAACTTCTGTATTGTTAACTTTTGTCAAGCCATGGATTGTTAACCTTTCGGGTGTTCCATGTATAATGGAATACAAAATGGGTTGTTATTCAATTGACTTTCAAACTAATGAGTTATTAATACTCAAATTGCATGCATCAATTTTCCAATAGAGTTTGCAAAGTAGGCGAAATATTTTATTGAAATGTGTCTTTAGAATAAGAATGAACTTCAGCAAATATATTTGTTGAATTGGACGCGTTTTGAGAATCTTGCCGAATATATAAAAAAAGTGTTTAATAAATTGTTAAAAAACTGTTAACTTACTATTTGTATACATATAGTAGAATCTCTCTTAACTGACAGCAACGGGATCTCGCCTGTGCCGGATCAGACATTTTTCCGGATCGGTGATGCTTCCAGTTCATGCTCATGTTTTGTGATGCCATCTGCAGGAATTACAGCATATGAAGTCCGTTGTTCATATTTTTCGAACTACCGGCCAGGGTTGCGGTGGCCTAGTGGTAGGTCTCGGATTTGGGGCCGGAAGGCTTCAGGTTCGAAACTCGATTCCACTGAAGATCCATCTTGTATTAGACCTGTTGCACGTTAAATCATAAGTAGTGGGCCAAACGTCCTCCCGCTGGTGTGGTGCGGATGTTTGGAGAGGGGGTGCCGGCTCAGGTGTCGTTCTCGTCATCTGAGCGAGGTTCAATATTACGAGGTTCGTCCCCAAACAGTGTTGCTTCCAAACGGGATGTTAATATAACTAAACTACCACTCACAATTAAATAAATAATATCGAAATTTGTACAGATAATTTAACATTAAAACAAAATTACACAACATTTTAAAATTACCATACACATCATTTCATGAAAGTTACGTTATATCTTAGTGTCATGACTTATAATTTCGAACGCCTGCCTGCTTAAGAGATTATCGCCGGAGTTCGAAAATTCACAGTGTATACGATGAAGCTACATAACATCACGTGTTGACATAGATGAGCATTGCTCAACAAATTTTATAAAAGTCCAATCCTTCGTCTGCTTCTTTGTACGTAACTGTCTTGGTCTATGTGTCGTCTTCACGTTTTCCTTCTTCTCTATCATCCTTCTTTCCCGATACATTTTCGATTAATTCTTCGTCATCAAGATAGTGTGACAGGAACAGAATCGTTGACATCCATTGAAGTCTGCAGCTCATCTACATTAATTCAGTACATTTTTTTTTTATTTCACCATGCCTGAATTTCAGGTTTAAATTTATATCCTCAAAAATGCCGTTATTTTGATAGTGCCGGTTATTTGGGTGCTGCATACGAGAGATTTTGCTGCATATTCAGTATACAGCGGCTCCAAAAAGTGTTCAGACATTTCAGAAATTTGTAGAAAAACCTTTGTAGTCGGAATTGAATTTGAAACAAAAAGTTCACAATTTTTTATGACATCTTCATTTGATTCTGAATAAAACCTGGAATATTATATTTTTAAAATATTGATTCATTTTTCTTATAAATATGGAAATACAGAAAAAGAATGCGCCACAGAGGTGTTCGGTCATCAAAACACTTTCGGATAAATTTACCGTTTGGTTTTTTTGAATTTACTTTTACATTATGGTGACATTTAAAATATTGTTTGACTTTTACATTTGCTTGTTTATTTTGCAGAAATGCTTTATTTATCACATAAAAATGGCCCACAAGCATGATACAGCTAATGAATTCAACTAACGACGTTCAAAAATTAATAATTTTTCATCATAAAAGTGAAATCAGTTCGAGATGTTGCTAAATTACTAAAACGACCCCATTTGAAAGCTAACGGTGTGGTGAAATGTTTTAAATAGAAAAACTGAAACGAAAGCAAATAAGAAGAAGTTGTCTTTCAAAGCTGACAAAGTTCAGCGTGATCAGAAATTCGGTATTTTGGCATATAATGGCACTGAAAAAAAAAGGAACTTGATCTTCAAAATTAGTTGGAACAGTGAAACCTGCAGGCAGAGCCGTTTCTGTGTGGCTGTGCTTACTATCAATGCAAATTGATTTGTAGTTTATTAATGTCACAATGGATTTATTTAAATATTTTAAAAAATAATTTAAAATTATCTGTCCTAACTTGGGTACGGGAAGCAACTTCTTTCTTTTAATCACGACAACAATCCTAAGCATATGGTTCTCAACATCCGCCTCTGATGTTTCTGTAACTGTCAGAAAGTTCTAAAATCACCACCCTTATCACCCGCCTTAATATATCTGGAGAGAGCTGAAGGCAGAGAGCGAATGTGCGACATGAAAACGAAAAATGAATTAAATTAACGAGTTTAGCAAAAATAATCAAGTTTAGATTTTGGCATACTTCTAATTTGTTTCCCTCTGACTGGGTGCAAAATCTGATATAGACATACAGTTTTAGTGTGAAGATCACATTCGAAATTTTTAATTATTTTTTTTTATTTTTAAATTTTTGAGTTATCGTGTTCTCATACATATAGATAAATAGGCAAACCCGTATATGGATTTAGTCTCAAATTAACAAAGATCTACAATTTTGGTGCAAAGGTAATATGCTAATATTTATCTATATCTACCTTGTTCTGTGTTGAGTATAGCGACGCGTTGGCATAGTGGTAAAGTCTCGGCTACGGAGCGACTTCAGGTTTGAAACCCGATTCCACTGAAGATCCACCATATATTTGAGTGTTAAATCTTACGTGGATCATACGTCCTCCCTTTGGTGCGGTGCGGAAGTCTGGAGGCAGGGTGCCAGCCCAGCTGTCGTCCTCGTCATCTGACCGAGATTCTAAATTGAGAGGTGCGTCCCAAAGTGTTCGAAAGAACTTCCCTACTGTTGCTTCAAAACGGGACGTTAATATAACTAAGCTAAACAAAAGATTTCGGCTCACATTGTTTCAAATTAGGGTGGTTTAATGGGAAGGGGCCGTTTGGTTGTACGCATGTTTCCGTTCATTGTGGGCGGAAAATGTTTGACAGCTGATGAGGGGATTAGGATGTCATTGATTTGGTTGAAGAAGTTCCTAGACAACTTCTGGATGGAATCTTCTATTTTATCAATTTTCAGGTCGTTACGTGTGACATTATTTCACACGTGCCGTGGATACGAAGAATTGCATTATGTAGAATTTGAATTTTCTTTCTGTGCGTTTATGCTGCAAGCCCCCAGATTTGTGCTGAGTATGTCGAAACAGGGCGAAGTACTTGCTTGCATAGCAACACTTTATTTCTTAATGAGAGCGAAGAGTGTCTACCAATGAGGGGAGTAATTAAAGGACTTTGTTCCAAAATTTATCGGTACTGTAAAAAGAAATTATCCATCGGAGGATCGAGCCTCGGACCTATAAACTCAGAGTTGGATGCTTTATCGACCGATCCTGTGAGGCTTAAACGAATCTGAGTTCGATAAAACCAATTTTGCGATTATGCCAGTCTTGTTCTGAACACTATAACTCCACCACCGGACGAGCTGGAAGAATGGTATGTGGTCTTTACGCCAAAATTATAGACTTTTATGAATTTTGTACAGGTACAGAAATTTGTCTACAGGTATTCTCTCTGTGTGACCATCCGTGTGCATATGAACAAAATAACTCGGAAAACGCTATGAGTTTTATGAATACAATTTGGCATATAGTTTAATCACCATAATTGTAAATGTGAATTACATTTTGGGCCAAATTAATAATATGGTTAACTACCTGATGGTATGTCTATTCGTTTGTGAGTAAATGCGAAGACCCAAAACCGTACTCTAAATTTCAAACAAACTTTTGTTTAGAAACATGCATGTTTTACTTGCAAATATGACGTTCTGTAAAAAAGTCCCGTTCAATCGACAATGCTGCTAAGCCAATTAGTCGTTTTTGGGACATGGTGGATCGTAGACATATTTTAGTAGTTCAGAAAAACTTCTCTCGCCAGCAACAACAGTTACTGGCAAAGTCTGGGAAATTCGCAACGCCACTGACATTAATGGTATTATTCAGAATGAGGAGGGGGGGAGGGACAATTCGAAAGGGAAATTATTTGCCGTTTTTCAGGAGCTCTCATATCTATTAAACAATTTTTTTCTTTACACTTCTGCTTTGGCGCCATCTCAGACTTTGGCGCCACGGGCAGTTGCCCGGGTCTCAGGCCGCCTCTGGGCGTAGCCTATGTATGGTAGGATGAGATATTGTATAAGGTAAAGCGGGTTAAGTGGGTACCATTTTTATAACTTGATAATTTCCTTCTGAGTTTGAACGTTTTGAAGTGGCGTTGCGAGGGTAAGCCACTTTTCAAGTTCATTATCTCAATGTTAACCCAATTAACACCCGAATCTGAACCTATCTCACGGCGACACACCTTCCTGAAAAGGGGTAAGACCGGTACCCGAATAGGTTCGGAGAAAAAATTAAAAAAAAGCATGCACAAAAAAGACTTACAGAGCTGAATAACAAAAATAGGCTTAAATAGTCACAATTAGAAATAAAAATTCATATATTATCAATAGTTTTTGAAAATAATAATTTTTTTTCAAAATTTTTAATAAAAATTTAAATGTTAAGAAAAACAGCATAATTGAAAAAATATGGAACATATTTAATTTTAATTTCGCATGCGTACTTCTCAAACTATCTAGAATGTAATAGATCGCAAAATTATCCCATGTTTTTTTTCGCCAAAATTATCCCATGTTTCGAACTGAAATTGACTGTAAAACATAACTAAATAAAGTTATCATAAAATCTGCGGTCTATTACACCCTAAAAGATTTTTGAAACATGTTTACCAAATTTCAATGAATTTAATGAATTTTTTTTGGAGATATCGCGTTTTTCGTCGACCAATTTAAGTAAAATTTTCATTTTTCAGAAAACGCATTTAAAAATATAATAACACATTAGTTCACATAAATATCAAGGAATTAGATATTCAAGGAATAAGAATAAAAACAAAGACTCTTTTAGAATCTTAAAAGTTGTGGCTTTATTTTTAGATCATAAAAAAAAATTTTGAATTTTTCTACAAAAATCACTTTTTCAACCTAGTCGGATACTTTAAAGGTCGCCGGGCCAAGTAACACCTAATGAAATTGCTGGTTTATAATAGACAAAATAATAATAATATATACAAAAAGCTGTAGTTGTAACATTTAATAACAAGACGCCACTCTAGTGCCGTAGCGAGCGTGAGTGGCGTCCGGGGAATAATATGATTTTTTCGCCCCCTCCCTCGTCATAATCAGTGGCTTGTGCAAAAGGAATTCGGCTCATGACAATTTCCTCCCCCTCATTGTATTTGACTTTAAAAAGTGACATAAACGCATTAACATTTTCTCACAATGGTCAGTGTCGTAGCGAGCGTAAGTGGCGTCCGGGGAATAATATTATTTTTTATACCCTCGTCATAATCAGTGAACGGTACATCAGGTTATAGAACATTTCCTCCCCTATTATTGCTATTGCTTTAAAAAGTGACATAAACGCATCCAATCATTTTCTCACAATGGTCAAGCGTCGCTGGCGTGGCGTCCAGGAATAATATGATGGTTACCTTCAGCCTTCGATCATGTAATCGGTGGCTTGTGCAAGAATTGATTCGGTCATGACCATTTTCCCCCCCCCTCTATTATTTGACTTCTAAAAGTGACATAAACGCATTATTTGTTTTTTTGTGATTAATTATTGCGCGAGCGTAAGTGGCGTCCGGGGAATAATATTATTTTTTATACCCATTCGTCATTAGTGGCTTAGCAAGCCACTGGGACATGGCATTATTTTTACGCTTCCTCATCATATTTTGCTTTAAAAATGCCATAATATTAAATTTATGTAACAGTAACGTTATGACTCTGTGGCGTCCTCTAAAACTGTCGCTCGGGGAATCTATACCCGCCCTTTCTCCCGGTCGCTACGCCACTGCGTTTTTATTAGCTATAATTTTTCTTCTTTATACTATTGCAATATGTTACAGTTTCAATAGACTTTACCCTTAAAGTGAAATGAAAATAATAATTTGTTTAGGTGTATGCATCTATACATAGTATAAAATGAAGTCCCCTGAAAGCGTCTGTATGTGTGAACACTTAAAACTCGAGAAATAATAAACTGATATTGGAGATATTTGTACCATTTTGTAGGGCATTTATCGAGGAAGGTTTTAGTGTATTAAACGCATATCAAAATCTGAAATGGAATTTAATAATTGGGATTTTAATAATTATTTTCCTACCACGATCCCCGCATGCGCAAAGTAGCAGCATCCGTGATTTGCGTATGCGCGGAATTCATGTCTGTTTGAATCTCCCCTTAAAGCGTCTGTATGTGTGAACATTTATAAGTCGAGAAAAACAAAATGTTTATTGGAGATATTTGTATCATTCTGTAGGGCATTTATCGGCGCTTTTCAAAATCAAAAACGGAGTTAAATAATTAATCCTCTGAGTGGTTAGCTATTTTGATCTATTAGCTTTAAAGTCTTAAAAATTTTCTTTTAAAGTGAGTAACTGGACCTATATTGCGTTTAATCAAGTCTCTGAAATCTTAAAACTATTTTAGACATATTAGTTTAAGAAATTATACATATAAACGTGAATTATCTGCTTTTGAACTCAATTTGAGAAGCGAAAAAATACATGTAAAACGCTTAGAGGGTTAAATCCAATCCAACCTCGATCCGCGCATGCGTAAAACAGCAGGATTTGTGCTTTGCGTTTCATCCGCGCATGCGCGAAATAGCTGGAGCTGTGCTTTGCATATGCGCTATAAAGAAATATTATGAGGTAATTTGAATTTTATTTCCATATCACAGATTGTAGTTTACATATTCAGTGGGCCCATTTATGTTTAGAGCAGATAAACGCGTGCGGAGCCGCAGGTACAACGGTTAGTTTATAAATATGCAGTCCTATGACCCAATTCCACATTTCGTGGTGGTAAGTGGACATCTCCCTCCTAACATTTAGAAGTAGTAAAAAGAAAAAAAAATTGTTACCTTGTGTGTTCCTTTGTTATTTAAAAATGTTTAAGTTCTGGTTTCGTGGTTAAAAAAAATTAAAGATATTAATATTTTTTTCGTATTTTTAAATGAACGGAACACTGTCCTCTACATCAGCAGTAGACTGAGAGCTTTTCAGCTACTCTCAACTGACTTGTAATGAGGCATTTTCGTAATCTGATAAAATTCTTTTTCTCCGTCCTCACGCTTATGTGGTTGAAATTTCTAAAGGCTCATGTGCCGTGCTGGTCATCCGACCACGCTTCAAAACTACAAAGCTCGTCCCAAAATATTCCTTATGTAGCTTCAAAGCAAAGCGAATCGATAATATAACTAAACTATACCAAATCCTCTGTTTCATTATTTAAACAAATAACTGGGAAGTAATTACTCATCCGATGCATTACAGACCGTATCAGGCTTTCTGATTTTAAAAATGCTGGCATTTGTTTCGCAATCAAAATCAAAAATACAGGAACCATTAATTGTAAAAAGACAGTTTTTAAAGATAATTTGACGTTCCCGTGTAATCTCTGGTGCATCAGTACAGCTCCCTCGTACGAAATGAAAGGCTGTTTATGCAATTTTTCTCGCAACAAACTCCCTCGTTATCTCCCAAAATGGATGCAGACAACCTTCATTATTCACTCTGCTCCCTGGAGAGCGATTTATTTCGTCTCCAGACAGAGTTGTCTCTGTTAAAAGTGATGATTGCTTTCTGGGTATCGCAGAACCTATTCTTTCAAGGTGAATCAGTTGGGCACACGTATAAGGTGAGAAACTGCGTTTAAAATACTAGATATGCATGTACAAAAGTTCCAAAAATAATACTGAGATCTATTTTTCAGTAATTATTTTACCCAATAATGATTTGTTTTCTATTCATATCTTTCAGAGATTATTTTCTTTTGAAATTCATAATTTAATTCATAATTATCTACTCAGTACGCAACTAGATGATTACTCCAAACCTTTAAAAGAATCCACTTTTCGTAAATCACCGCACAGTGAGATGACTTAAGACTTTAGGTGTACATTGAAGATTGAAGAACGTAACCTTTGACTTTCTAACCTGCCAATAGACATTGCACCATCAACTATTTCAGCTGAAAAGACAACATCCTGACAAATTCAGTAGGTCTATTTAATGACCCTTTATGAAACAGTTACATTTCAAGCTCAGATGTGCAAATTCTTTAAATAAGCGTAGTTCCAATTCTGGGATGTAAAATCAATTAACCATACTCTATATTTCCTTAAAATAATCAACATATTTTTATTCATAGAATAAGAGCAAGATTTTGTATCGTAACTTTTCAAAATGGACACTTGAAAGCATCGAATTTCAGTTTCCTACACTTTTTATACAAATTGAGAGTTTCTTATGGTGAAACCACAGACTATATAAAAAAACTATTCTTAAAGACAGAAAGTTTTTATGGTAATAAAAAAAATTTTTTTTAAATATTAGAAAGAACTTTATATTCCTTTCTTTTATTTTTTTCTTCTCTCCTTTTATTAGTTAAGTTTTTATTTTATTATTTATCATTATTTATTTTATTTTGTTATTAGTTAAGTTCTCTTGTCTTGGTTTTATGATTTCTTTTAAAATTATTCTTCATTTAGGTTTATTAGTTAAGGGTGGTTTTTTTCGTCCTGTACCGGGTCCGGTCTGCTTCCACTTCATGTTCACCTAAACCAATTATAAATAATCATAATGATTCTAGATACGGCAGCATGAAGTGATGTCATATATATTTTCTTAAAACCACAGAAAAAGCAAGAAGTAAATATCCTCGTGCCGTTGCAATATATTTGGACTTTACAAGAGTTTACACGTAGCATCCGGGCATACCCTTTATATTTTTTAAAATATGGATAAAGGGAATTTTCAAACCACTTACTAGCGGCAATGGATTCGTCTTCCTTCCTAAACAACGGTCACATGCCCAGTCGCACTAGAGCAGATAGACCGAGAAGTGAAGTTTTTTCATAAAAGAAATTTTGTTGCTTACAACTTGAAACACTACTCGATTCAAACTATTCTGGCGAGTGTAGTTTTTTAATTATTACAATAAAAACAACCAGATCACTTTATAGATGCACTAAATAGATTTTATTTCTGTTCAATTTAATTTTTTTTTCTGTGTATAAAAAATATATAAGAGGATTCGCAGTTGCCCCTAGTCTAAAACTTATTTGGGGCAAATAGGTACTGATACATTTTTTGACAAAACTCTATACATTTCAACACAGAAAGAGTAGAGGACCTCAGATATTTTTGCTAAGAGGTTTGAACAAAAGTTTCATACTCAAAATTCCAAAAGAGTAGCACATATTCTTAATTTTTGAGGAACATATTTCGCATTTCTTCTGGTCAATAAAGCTACCGATAATCAAGTAAGTTACCTCCTCACACATCGCATGTAGATCAACAAGAACTGAACTCTTTCAAAGTGACGATGTACACTGTCGATCTTTAGGGAACACTGGTGATTTTGTCGATCTGGTAGGGTAGACCGGGGCTAGTTGGGCCGTTTTTTCTTCTAAGAATTTTAAAAAATTTGCAATTCAACATTTTAAATTTTTTTTAATGCAAACACTATCAGCGTACCTTCAGGAAGAATTCACCATAATAACATTTGAAAAAATTAACTATTAATATTAATTTAAAAGCTGAAACTGATACCAAGTCGCGTGGCTCAACCTGCCCCGACTACGGGGTAAGTTGGGCCACATCACTTATTTAATATTCTGGTAAGGTAGAATTGAAGAAACATAAAAAAAATCTTATCACATTTTACTTTTCATTTCCTGCGAACGATAACACAAAATATGCTAAAGGAAAATCTCTTTCATGCACCATTCCTTGATGAAGCCATAAAATTATAAAATTATGTTAAGCAAAAAACCAAGAGATTGAAACTACAAAATTAATAAGTTTTATGTTGAAAACAGAATTAAATGAATGCATCGTCACAATTTTCATCATTACAGCTTCACTTCTAAAACAGCAGCTTTCATTGCTTAAGAAGAAGCATTCCCTCTATCGGATTTTTTAACATAATGGCGAACCATCTTAGCAGGTAGCCCTGCAAGAGAAACAAAGTAGCATGTTGTGATTATCACAAAAAATTCTTCCATATTATTATATTTAAGGCAGATAAATAATAATAATATTATTATTATAATATAAATTATAATATTAATTTAAAGAATAATATAAATAATATTAATTCAAAAAATAATATAAATAATAATATTAAGTTAAATAACACAGTTAGGTTATAGGTACAAATCTGATACATTTTTACTCAACAAGAACTGAGATACAATTTTTAAATTCATCATAAAATAATAACAGCGCATTCTGTTTTGCACTTTTTTAATGGATATGGAATCAGCTTAGATTTTCTTAACAATTGTCTTGCATTTTAAATTTGGTGCATATCCCATAAATTCAGATATATTTATATGTCGCAGATCATGAAAAACAGTGTAGCAGCGTCATTTGATTTTACAGCAACATTGAATCATTATAGTTATTCATAATGGACATGCCATATATTAATTCGGCGTAATCCCATCTCAAAATTAAAAGAACATTTTAAAATGTTTAAAAAATATTGCTAAAACTGAAGTTTAAATTCTATACGCATTTCAATTTAAAATATTTTAGCGTAATTTTTGTCTTTTAATAACTATGGGACATTTGGTATGATTTCAATTTGCAAATTTTGACCATCATCAATACTTTCTTCCTTTGAATATAGAAGAAATTAAAAAAGAATAATTATACATGAAATTGAGACAACGGTTACATAAATGAATTGAATTCGAAACTTCATTCGTTACAATTAGGCTTTGGAGATGCTACGTGGCACGTTCGCTCGTCATTTCCACAGGATCAACATTCTACGTGGCAAGTTGGGCAGCCGGCCGAACGTGCCCCATGCGAAGTGGTCCAACTTACCCCATGTCGCCATTTTTGTTTCCGATGGGTGTACGAATTTACTTTGAAAGTATTTAATTAAACAAAAGTGCCCTACAGTAACTACGAACAGTTATCTTTCAGAATATTATTTGGAAAAATGGAAATTGTAATATAAAAGCATAGAAAAAGAAGATTATTTATAAGGAAGCGAAGTTACTCACCTTGTCAAAAATTTGAAAATTCCAGCTAGTTCGTTAGTAGACGCTGCTATTCCAATGACCTTTACGGGAAAAAAAGGGAGGGGGGATGACACATACTTGGCTGGAGTAACAGCGCTATCTATCGGAAAATATTTAAAATAATCCGACTGACCCAACGTGCCCCTATGCCCAACTAGCCCCGGTCTACCCTAAATGAAGTCTTTTACACAGCACCAACTGCAAATATTGTCAGTAGTTTTTAAATCAACTGGAATTTATCTTAATGAAACGACGAAAACAGTGCCATCAGTGAAATCGCGCCAGATAATCTTATGCTTACGAAAACACCTATGTGCAAACACATGATTTTTTGGTGGACGGTTCTCGAACATATGACCATTCGGTATCGAAGACAAGACCTGGCAACAAGCTATAACGGCCTCTATTGTAGGGAGAGATTAATTAATTAGAAAGAAAACTTAATTTATAAGGACATAATACTACTATGGCATTTAGTATTGTTGCATTGTAGAATTATTGGTGATTACAGCGTCGTATAACTAAATGATTAGGAAATAGGGGAGTGATAGGTAGTGTTGTCATACGTCCCATATATCCGGGACTGTCACCTTATTTCACTTCTCAATCCAGTATTATTATTTATTCCGTTTTCTCCAGCCCACAATGCTAATGTGGAGAGAATATTTTCCCTGATGTCAAATGAAAGGTCGGACGAAAGATAAAGGTTGTCAGTGGAGACAATTGAAGCAATTTTGATTTGTCATTATGATTTTTAAAATGACTTGAGCCCAATTTTATAATTATGTTAAAGAAGAAAATGATATAATTAAAAAAGTAAAATCAACTTTAAGATATGATTGGGCTAAAAAGGATTAGTCTTGCATCTTTTTTTGTTATTCTACGCGTTCGCTTTATTCGATTGCTTAAACTTTATTATTATTTTTTTAATCAGAGCAAAATAAACCATTATCTATCCGCATTTTTATGTTTTATTTATTTAGCACTTAAGCCTCCCGTATCAATGCTTGGTAATTTTGGCAACCCTAGTAACAGGAAATTAGCTTATGGACGAGTTTTCTGTTTTGATTACTTACATTAAAAACCTTGACTTTAATTGCATGGCTTTTGGACTTCCGCTTTGAAGATTCCATTGACTTAGCATTGCACCAGAATTACGTAGTCACCTCACTTTAATGTAAATAAACAAAACAGAAAACTCGTCCATAGGAAAGTGATTGACTGTAAGAAATAATAATTCTGTCAACACTTTTGGAATTAACTATGCAGTTCATGCAAGGTCCCTTCCTCGTAACTCTCATAACTTCTCCTTCATAACTGTCACATACTTAAAGAAATAAATACAATTTTTATTTCAGTGGTGAATATTAATATTGTCTCAAAATTTTGTAAAATCTTTTACGATTTGATTGAGTTTGTATATGAAACTACATGCTTTAAAGTTTATTATATTTGTTACTTCAGAATACTATTTTGTCTTTAACTACTAAACAGAAACTGTTTTCTCTTTTCATTGCAAACTGTCCATTATATGCATTTTACTGTGGTGCTAAAGACAGTTTTTATAGAAATTTTTACCAGCCAAAGTTAATCTGAGGTTTCAAGTTTTGGTGACTAGCATGGTGATATGCAGTGTTTAAGCGCCAAATTAGGTGCAACATTACGAACAGATGGACGATATGTAATGTACATTGTCCATCTGTCTAACTGAATTCGTGTTTTTATCGGTTACAATTGGACTCTTTCTGTATCCTAGTTAATACTGTGAAAATAAAGATAATTGGGCGAATAATGGTGCCTTTACAATCGGTAATCTTGGCTCTTAACCATGAGCTTTTGGGTTCATAGAGTAATACAAATAAAGATTACGTCTCACTCTGATGCCCATTCGTAATATAAGATCGATACTCAAGCATTATAAAACCAAGCATCGTGTCCTACAAAATGTATTCTATGATGATGAGCCGCTACTCATCATCACATACTGGCATGTCTTGTCGTTAGAGGAGGTCATTTACAAGGTCCTCCTTATTATATCGAAAGTTTACCGCAAACGTAGGCAGTCAACATCCTGATTGCCAATGGACCTTATGCATGTGTCGTTACATCCTCCGACACGTGACCTGCCGGCGGCAGCCATTGGTCAGTCTTAAACAGTTGACTCAGAACTGCTTTTATTTCTGAGTCGCTTATAGGCCGATCGTATTGTTTATTCCTCCACAGCTGTTTTTCTATACTCTCGAACCCAAACGGTGCATAAGGTCCATTCCATATGTTTGTGGTAACCTCCATTTGAAGAGATTCGTGGGATATGGATACGAGACTTGCCTATGGACTAGTTTTCTGATTTTTTTTTGTTTCACATACCACTTTCTGGTAACCTACCGATTTAAGCAATCTCCAAATCCGTTTGGATACTGTATCAAGCGCCAAGCTTGAACCATTTCTTTCTTTAGTACACAAATCATTGGATTCTCTGTTCTTTGAATTCGTGCAACTCTTTTTGTTTAAAAAGACTTTAAAACATCGTGCTATTAAAACGGCTAAATTTTAAATGGAGCGATTATAATTAGCTAAATTGTTTGGCTAAAAATGTAACCGCCAAACAAGCCTTAGAAAGTCGCCAAACAGAGGGATAAAGAACAATTATGACAGTCTTTCCACTAAATGGGGCTCTTTTTTTAAAGTTAACATTTATAGTTACAGCAATAGAAACATCAAATTTAATATTTTAAAAGTATCCTTAAACCATAACATTAAAAAATTTCTACTTTACACATTAATTAACATCTTCAAACAGAGTATTGAAGTTTCGATGATTTCCCACTAAAGAAGCATTACACCGGAAATCACCGGTTTTAGCAGAAGTTCTACATTCCCCCTTATAAACAAAATAGAAAACTCGTCTATAAAAATGGGACAAGCAAAATTTAATCTACTAATAATTCATAGTTATTTGTCTAATGCTAATAAATAAATTTTTTAACCCCTTGCCTTACGTTTCTGTTTAACCTCCTAATTAGGTGCCACCACCCATTTCATATATTTTTTATTATTTCAATCTATTTTAGATAGCAAAGTATACTCTAGACATTTAAGCATGACCAGGAGACTTTTGTGTTTAAAATTAATTGTTACGTTGACTTAATTACGGATTTAAATAGCATACGGGCACAAAAGAGCCGAACGTCTGACATTCGACGCCTGCCAAGAAGGGGTTAAATGTTTTCTAGGCAGAGAATAAATTTTTGGCATATGTGAAACTGTTTTATTGTTTCCAAATTGAATATAAACTACACTGTATTTCCTCCATATGACATTTTATTTTAGTGAAACAGCAACTATATAAATAAAAACAATTCCAGTTTTCAAGCAAACAAAGCATTATAATCGATCGAACCATTTTGATTTTGGGTGGCACATGGTTTTAAAACAAATCCAAAATAAATGAAAACGGAAAGAAAATTTTCCTGCAAGAAAATTTGTTCCCTCGAATCTTTCTTCTTGCAGGTAAAATATCGAAAACTTTTATAAGTTTTACAAACACAGAAGTTTCGTTTTTCAGTTTGAAGAGGATGGGAAAAAACTCTGGAAACTATTTTTCCCGGACGATAAATTCCTGTCCTCCAAACAATTCTTCACCCTGGATATATGAAACTGATATTTCAACTTTTTGGAACTCGCCGCGTCACTTTGGCAAAGCGCCATTTTGCTCTTCGATTATCTGCAATGTCGCTATAGTTGCAGCAGCAGAAAGAATCCAAAATGCGTGTTCAAGAAAAAGGAATTTGGAATTTATTTTTCTAATCCCTATCTTTCTACATTATTAGAATAATTTTCCGTCGCCAGAAGTTTTTGTCTGCTATGTTTAGACGGTATTGACTTTAAGGGAGTGTTGCCTTGATATTATCTGAAAATAGATTGTCTGGCGTCCAGTTTTTCTTTACTATTAGTGGTTTTGTTACTTGATAGTATTAATTTTAATGCATTTGAAATCAATATCCTTTTAACCACTAACTGTCTGAGTAGTTTGTGTTAATGGAGACTTCGGTTTTCAATTTTCTTCCGGCGTATGCTAAATGAGAGATTTCCACGTCATTTCAAAGAAGAGGAGAAAAGAAAAACTTACTATGCATCTAGTTTTAAAACCAAATTTATCAGCTGAAAGCAGCTTACTGTCTGCTAATAGCAGTGATCTGGAAATTTTAACTTGAACTAAACAAATGTATGCAAATATCTAAAAATTATTATTTTTTAACATACCTATTGGTATTCAATTTCTAATTACAAATTGTCGGGACGATATTGACTTTATTGATTGAGTCAGGTTACTCTACATTTTTGTGGAAAATAAAACGATTTTCAATTACAGACGAAGGTTTTTAGTTGCAGTTTCAAAAAAATTTTTACAGTGCTTTTAATAAATTGAAACAGATAAAATTAAAACTGCAACATGGAAATTATCATAAAAAGATTGAGGTAGGATGTGTTCTGGACACACACATAATTTGATCTTCTGGATAAATAAGTAATTATAGATAAATGCAGCGTAATTGGCGTTGTCATTTCCTTTAGAGAAGAAGAAGTCGCTCCAAAAAACATTAAAAGTCTTTTATTGTAGTTTTCATAATGTTCTAAACAGTCAAAAATTTAGATTAATATTTTAGATGAAATTTTTGGTGATTCCAGTCCATGATGATTTTGATAACATTGGACGAAAAACTGTACGTATCATCGGTGAACGTCAAATTTGCTAATCAGTGACAGGACTTTTTATAATTTGTAAGCGGCATATACCCTAAATTTGGAGTACAATAGGTAAGAAATCGCTAGTTCAGCATTTTGAAGAGGCTCTCGAAGCTCAGGAGGATAGGCAATCGAGCTAAGAGGGAAAGTTATAATAGTTTAGCTTTGAAAGGAGCGGAATAAAAGGCTCTACTATAAACATTTATCTATAAATATATTGTTACAAACCTGTAAACCCCTTTTTCCTGCTATATTAATCTTGTGGTTGGAAAGAATGTTTTACAGAGATTCGTATTAGATGGAAGTCAATGCCCCCCAACCTCGGCGACAAAATGAAGGTCCTAGAAAATATTAGAATCATCGTCCTATCTCTATTAGGAACAGAAATATAGAGATTGTTCTAGATGAGCCCATGTGACGTCACGCCCTGTCGGAAAGAGTTAGTTGATGAGACGAGGGAACGTCTTTGGAGTGTATTTGAATCTCTTTGGAGTTTTGCCCGTAGTGCGAGTTGGTAAGCTGCTAGACGCCGAGCAGTACTGAAAGTGCTGTTACTGTTATTATTAGTAATTTGCTGTCTGTTTGTGTTACTAATTTGTGCAAGTGCTGTTTTTCTTGTTTTCTGTGTTTTCCAAAATATTCGTGAATAAAACGTCATTCTCCATTATCCTGCTTATTGGTCTGTTTTCACAGTACACCCACCGGGCGACTTTCGTAACAGTATTCACTAGTAAAAGAAACTCACCAATACAATAAGCAACTATTATTATCTACGTTTTTTACACTTTCGTCATTCAAATGGTGAACAGTAATAGCTATACAGTGAAGCCTCTTAGTAGATCGCTCGATAGTAGTTGTTATTGCTTGGTCTCGTTTCATTCGTATTGATTTTCAATGTTAAAAAATGTTTTTGTAGTGTCGCAGGCTTTAGATAGTGCTTTGCCTACTCTGAACTTCCGACTTATTGATCTTCCGTTTTAGAGGTCAAATAAAAAGGTTTTATTCTTTTTTCCGCTCAGCAAATCCATCTAAAAGTCAGTTTCTATATCAGGCGTCCCGAGGCCTTCGCAGTCTTCTTTAGGATGAATAACAGACGATTGCCAGATGGGGTGGAGGGAGGTCTTGGTATGGAATATAGATTTCGGGGTTTTGTGGCACATTTTTTGGACCTTTCTGTGAGAGAGAAAAATTGCTATATGTTTGCCCTTTATCAGTGCAAAAGTTCTGTTCTTCCGTCGCCTGCGGTGTCTGGTTGAGTCTGGCATCGTTTATCGGTTTCTTTGAAGAAGAGTAGGTAAACAACACACATTGACCACTTTGTCTTGGTAATCGAGCCCCACCAAAAAAGTGGAATCTCTTGCTGATGAGGTGTTTTTCCAACTGCCAGAGAGAGAGATCAAGCATTACGTCAAATGCTTATCTGTGATTCGTGCTTCTTTCTTATTCGATAGACCTCAAAGCGAAGAGCATTGTCATTAAGAGTCAAAGTTAAAACATTAAAAGAACGTGCTAATATCATGATACTGTATTGACAAAAGTCGAAACTCCAAAGAAGTTAGACATCCTGGGAACAATTCTAAAAAAATATTTTTGAGTAAGAGAAAAATTGTAGACGAAATTTCATTTGCTTGTGGCAATTCCGGTTTTAAAAAAATCGATTCAGTAAAAAAAAAAAACCAACCTTCTTATGATTAAGGACATTTTATTAAAATTTTTAAAATCAAATATACAGCTTGAAATATTCCATCTAGCATTCCAAAGCTATCTGAAAAAGCGTAAGAAATCGCTTTTAAGTTGAATGCTAAGGATACATCCTTTTCATTTGGATGGTTTGGATACGCGCCATTAGTAGAGAATCAAAAGCGGTACCAACTGAGCCCATGGACGAATGGATTAAGAATTTGCCGCTCAAGATAGTACGGTATAATTTGGCTAATGTATTTTACGTTGCTGAGACAGTCTCTTCCATCCTTCTCATCGCCTGAAAGAACCAGATAAAAGTAACCAGCAGAAATGGAGGCAAAAGAAAATAAAAATAATCTGACTACAGTGATAAGGCAAGGTTAGTAACATAGAGAAGATGATACCGCTTATCATCAGCAAAATTTAAGAAACAGAGATGCTTTTAAAAATGTTAAATCCTTGCCGCTGTTTTATGAAGTAGATGGGCTATCCAGCTCAAAAGGGGGTGGAAATGGTGGGGACTTGAAATTTTCATTCCCATAATTCCTTTACAATTGAAAATAGAATGAAAATTCAAATTAGGTGGATTATCGCCTTATCATAAAGAACAATTTTGCATTTAACCCTTTGGGTACATTTGACGAGTGAGACTCGTCATTTGCTTACTTGGGCGAAGTTACGGTGGACGAGTCTGACGCGTCATCTGAATTTAAGAAGAATTATTGGCGCAAGTGGTCCTGCCAGATTATAATATCCGTGGGCGTCCTACAAGTAGCAACGCGCCACATCGTTTGCAAGCGAAAAATTGGGCACATTTTCCGGAGAATATTCCGGCAACAGAATTAAAGAAACACCCTACAAAACGGTATTGCGTATGTTATAAACATAAAATAAGAAAGAAACCACTTGGCAATGCAAACAATGCCAGGTACCTTTGCATTTACCGACATGTTTTGAAAAATACCACACGGTGCAAAATTATTAGACTTTAAGTTGGTTCTTGTTCTATATAAATATTTATATTTGTTTCATTTATATATTTATTTGTATTTTGTAACTAAAATGCTGTTTCAAAAATATATTTATATCACCAATATAAGCATATTCCAAATAAAATGTATTACTTTTACATATTAATCCATATAGCGACAAATTAAATCCGTGCCATGGGCATAAAAATCTTTCAAATAATTCAGTACTCAAAGGGTTAAACTTTTTTGATAGCTGCAATTGCTTAGAAGTTAAGAGCTGAAAAGTGATTCCCCCCCTTCCTCCCTAACTTAAAGTATCTTTCAACATATGCATGTTACCCCTTGTTGGAAAGTTCTCTCCATTTGCAGTCTCTTCCACTCTCTTTCGTTCTTGCAGCTCTAATCCTTATGAAAATAGAGGGCGAAATGTTTTTTTCCTTATATCTCCGGACTACTGGAATCTACCTTTGCCTTCGGCTTGCCGACGGGGATTTTTTTATTTACTTTTACGTAAACTTTACTATATTGCTTTATTTAAATCTTTAACTTATAATCTAACTTAAATTATTTACGTTAATTCAATTTTTATTTAATTTTCTAATCTTATAAGCAGGTGTTCTAATAAACAATTTTAGACATTTAAAAGCATTTTTGACTAAGAGAAAAAGGCATACTGTTTATTTTTCAATTAAACAACATTTTTTTAAAAAAAATCTTGTTTTCAAATAAAATGTTTGGTAAATGAATTTCTTGACATTTTATTAAAACTGAAGAATTTCGAATCCTCCATATAACATCGCGTATTAGTTATCTGAGTCTGCGCACCCTAAGAAATATCCCCTAACAAAAAAAATCTTATCAAAGGTTTGCAAGCGGTGGGAGGCAATAACTCGAATTTTATAGAATAGGAAAAATGAGAATTAGGAGTGAAGAAGACGTTGCCTTTAATTGTCATTACCTTTTACCTCGTCCCACTGGAGGGTACCACGAGTCCACGGATGAGAAGCCACCGGATAAGTATGCGGGGTCTCACTTCCATGGTGGGTTCAATAATGGTGGGAGTCGAGTAACTTTACGGTGATAGTATGTATTTCCTTTGGGAGGGGTTGGGCCATTGTGTGGCTACTAGGTCTCAGTTCTCGAGCTATTTCACCGGCTGTCATTCAGTAATTCCTAGATGCTTTGGCAGTTCGGGTTAACTCTGTTTGTGGTTACCTTTTACCTTTAAAAAAGAAGGGTTTTGCTTTAAGCAAACCCAATTTTGCATGCGAAATGAAAAATGGTTATAGAGGTTTTGAATTTTATTTCATAGATATATAAGAATAACTCAAAGCCATTTTCATCGTAATTAATGTTTCTTCTAGGACATACTGAGCCAGAGCCATATTTGACTGCGCTGTTAAAAACATTTTAAGTAAAGCTTTCAAAGTGCATACATTTAACAAACAATTTAAGTAAAGATTCCAACCATTTTAAGTAAAGCTTTTTCCTTTCTACAGAGTGTGATTAATATTTTGAATTACTTGCCATTTTGATGTTAGATTATAATCTTTCTAAATAAGATTAATATTAATGAATCTTTATTTCAAACTTTGTATAAGCTTAAAAAATGTATTTTGTATTTTTTTTTAAACATTGTAAACATTTGTTTTGTATTTTTTTTAAACATTGAAGCAAAAACTGTCTATGAAAAACGACGGTTGCAACTTCATTTTAAAGCCTGGTCATGTCTAGAGCAATAATACCAGGACATTTGTTTGTCTAGGGCGAAGACACATTTCCCGAGAACCACGAAAAAGTAATCTCCATAAATGGAGTTGGGTAGACATTATAAAAGTCGGACTTTTTTTTGCCTTAAACTAGTTTTTCGCGTATCACCTTGGGTATCTTAAAACTAAATTTCCTCAGATGGTCGTAAAACGAGGACATTTACGACCATCTGAAGAAATCTTCACACACATGGGGCACCTTCTTTTACTAATTATGTTGCGGTATCTTGTTCTGCAGAAAGTGATGATGAGTCTTGAATAGACGGTATAATAGACTGTGCCTTCAGTTTTACTTTCTAGGAATACGTTAGGTCTGTCCTTTATTTTTTAAGTATGCATAGAGAAGGAATTGTAATGGCCAAAAAATTTGACCTTGATATTTTGATGAATTTCCACATTTTGCACCTCCCTGATATGCCCATTTGTCGAAAGGGGGAGGGTGCCAGATGAGTAAAATTTCATGTGGACTTGACGCCAAATGTATAGATCTGTATCAAATTTCGGACGATTCTCGTCAAAGGGAAGTTTGTTTGTCTGTCCGTCCACGTGCATGTGAACGCGATAATTCAACAACATGACAAGCTAGACAGATTAAATTTGGCATATAGCTTTATTAATAGAATTTTAAAAGCGTATCAAATTTGGACCAAATCTGTTAAAGGGTGACTGCCTGTCTCTTCATGTGTATATGAATAGACGCGATAATTGGAAATCGTATCATGTTAGGTAAGTTAAATTTGGTATGTGATCTTGACACCAAAATTATGGATCTGTATCAAGTTTTTGATCCAGCCGGATCTAAAGGGAATAAATCCAAAGTGTTTACTCGATTCTTTTCACTGTACTGAATGTATCTACTATTGCCACGCAGATAAATCTACATACTTTGGTAACTAACAATGGAAGAAAATCTAGAATAAGATATTTGTAGCAACAAAAAAAATTGAATTTCATTACAACAATGAGAAGCACTGTTATAAAATGCACTTAAAATATGTCTTTCTCTCTTTCATATACATATTAAATTCTATACACAATACTGTAAAACACGCACACGCTTTTATAATTACTAGAGACAGTGGTGGCGATTGGGTGTGAGAAGTCGGATTGTGGGTTAAAATTTATAAACACGTGACACACACACACACACAGAGAGAGAGAGAGAGAGAGAGAGTTTTATAATTACTAGAGACAGTGGCGGCGATTGGGTGACAAAAGTAGGATTGGGGGTTCAAATTTATAAACACTTGAAAGCATCCCGGAATA
>BGPR01010029.1:0-17674 GCA_013235015.1 Araneus ventricosus
AATGATTCTGCACAACTGATTTTGAGCCATTTTTTCCGTATTAACTCCAAATTTTTAGTATTTTGCGAAATTGTCCTTACTTTTTTCACGCCAGTGTATGATTGAATAGAGGTTTGATCCAATTAATAAAGTCCCTTCCTTACCTTTTATTGTATTAGACATGAATTGATAATAATAATCAATTTAAAACTGTCTTAAACTGCTTTTTCTTCCCCGATTGGAGCTTTTGTACTCTTAGTCAAAAATTAAGCAGAAATTAATAATCATCCAATAACTGCAATATTTACATTTTTGTATGGAAAGTCTGATATTCCCGTGTAATATTTATATTCCTAGCTTTTTTCGACTTCAAAACAGTAAGTTATACTAATATAACATGACACAGTATCGTTACTGTTAAATTCTAAGAAATTTAAATCGGATATTCGAAGCCATTTTAGACTGAATTACAGCAATTATCTTTAAAACAAGATATTTTGACTGAAAGTACCTGTTTCGATACCATGAAACAGTGATTAGGTTTAAAGAACATAAAATGTTTGAGAGTAATCGAACTCCAACAAGCGTAACATGAACAAGCCATAAAAAGAATTCTCTCGCAAACTCTAAAAATGTAAAATTACACTGATTTGACAATCAACTGGCTATTTTAAGAGTCATTAAGCATTCGAAATGAAGCTATAAAATTCTTGCTGGTCGTTAAGTTCGGATCTACGTAAATAGATGAAGACACACGTTTCCATACAAGTTCTTAATATGAACAAAAATACTGAACATACACTTAAGTAAACTGAGATTTCCCTAATAAAGTAACTGCATTAACTAAACATTATGCAATGCCATCCTTTTAAACAAGGGAGCTTTCGAACATATTTTTTTGTTTAACACACTTAATAGCAATACTTGGGAGCGTAACTTGCATGGCATCTCAACTATGTAGCTTTGTTTATTTGTTTTACCCTCTGTGAATATTTTCCGATAATTCTTTACGAAAATCCGCAACGATTTTTTTTCCTTATTTAATCGAAACCTTATACTTATTTCTCCTTAGAAATTCGTCGCCGTTATATTTTTTTTGACACAAAACTCTCCAGTCTACTTTTTTCCTTAGTCAGAATAAACTTTAACAATTTACTTTCCAGTCGTTAGTTAATGCATCTGATAGTAATTACTGACAAGAATCCAATTATCCATATTAATCAATACTGCTCAAAGAGAATTTAATAAAGCTTTCTTAATATTAATGGGCTTTTTGGCATTCTTAAGCAATATTCCTGCGCATGTAGGCGGAAAACCTCTTTGTAAATAAAAAAATATATGGAAATGAAGAATAATATATATCCAGAAATTTATTTTTTGCTATAATTGCCTTTTCGTATACTACATATACTTACAGAAAGACATTATGATACCCGTTATTTATGAAGTTATTAATAACTTCTTATATAAAGGAAAAAGTTTCTTTCTCCAAACACATGGCACTCTAAAAAGCTCCTTATATTCTTCTATTATCGCAAACCTCTTTCTTCACTATTTCGAAAAAAATTTATTTACTTACACACCATCAAGTTTTCAGGTATGTCGATTATCTTATAATTTTCAATCATGGAACATTTAATAGTACTTGACCGAATATCTATCTATCAGTTTAGCTCGTTCAAAAAAATAAGCATAATCATTTTGAAGCATGATTTTTAAATTTTGAAAACAAAATTTTTACATAACATTTGCATTGATATATATGCAAAAGAAAGGATTTTAATTTCAATGACAACAGATTAACTTTTTTCATCCAATATTTTAATTAAATTCTGCAGAAATACTATTCTGATTCAATTATCTCGAATATATTCCATTTAATCAAACAAAAACACCCATTCCAAACAGATTAAAGTTTTGGAAGATCAACTTATAAGAAAATGGTATTATTCCTAAATTTGTTCAGCGTTATCTCAAACTATTATTTTCGTAATATCTCTGCTTCGCTGTCGGTAACATTAAAAAACACGTATCAGCAAAATTATTTTCCTACATTCCATTTTGTCAAAATCCATGGAGATGGTTGACAATCTTTTCTCTTATGTAGATTTCTTCAATATGTCAATTTATGTACTTTTATTCCTTTTTTCCGTATATATTTTCTACATATTTCTAAGTTTTAATCTAGGATTGTTTTTTAAGATCGGTGTTTTTTGAGGGGATAATAGCTTTTTTGACATTAATTTGATTGACATTACGCAGATTCATCTTTTTAAATATCATTGGGATATTTCTCCCCCTGATGAAAAATATTCCATTATATTCTTTCCATTATTTTTTCCTTTTTGGTTCTCGTTTTCCGTTTTGTGTATTTCTTGTTATTGTTTGAGTAGAGTATTCGCACATTACATCACTAAGTTTCAGAACCATCACGTCATATTAAATAGAGCTGAATAGTTGTCTTATCGATGTTTTCTATTCACTGCTTCACTGTATCATTACGAATCCCTATTGGCCTTCAATCTTTTCAATCCTCTTTAAAATCTATAAACACAGGGGGATTTTTTAAACTAACAGCACTCAAAGCTTTCTGTAGCTTGAACTATCAGCTTAAATGCAACCACATTTTGTAGGGTGACTAATGACGACGTGGGGAAAAGATTCTGTAATAAAAAAAATAGTTCTGAAAGTCGCCGATAGGGGAAACTGTGGCGCTGTTGTAGTCTACACAACTGAGAATTAGGAAAATGAAAAACAATGAAGAAATTTCAGTGCAAAACCGCTTTTATACAAAAAATAAACTGCCCCAAAGTGTTACAGAGATGAAATTACAATGCACCATAGCGCCAGACGCCTTTAGTGTGACCAGCTTTCTCGTGGACCACACATTGCATTCTGTACACAACATTCTCGACGGTCGAAAGTAATGTGTCACCAGGAATGCTCAGCACAGTCCGTAATATGTTGTCCTTTAAGGTGGTCAACGTCGGGACTCCGCGAATATAGACCTTAAACTTCAAATAGCCCCACAGGAAAAAATCGCATGAGGTTAGATCCGGGGAGAATGGACAAGGAGAATGTTGTTTACAAGATGCAAAGTGTGGTCCACGAGACGGTTGGTCACACTGAATCACATTGAAGGGTCATCACATGCCCTCGCGAAGGAAGTAATTTTATTGAATAAAAAACTATGGTGCACTGTAATTTCATCTCTGCAACCATTTGGGGCAGTTCATTTGCTGTTTTAAAGCGGATTTGGACCGAAATTTTTCTTAGTTACTCATTTGTCTAATTCTCAGTAGTGTAGACTACAACAGCGCCACATTTTCCCCTATCGGCGACTTTCGGAACTAATTTCTTTTTATTACAGAATCTTTTTCCCCCATGTCGTCACTAGTCCCCCGACTAAATTTGGTCGAATTTCAGTTGATAGGTCGAGCTACAGAAGGCTCTGAGTACTGTCAGTTTAAAAAAAAAATCACACTGTGTGTATAAGTGTCTTTCATTTTATCCCCATTATGATTCTGCTTTTCATGAGCAATAGACCATGCTTTAAATAAATCCTGCTTATTTCGATCCAACGAGCTCTGATATCTTTTAACGTAGTCATTTAATACGATGAAGTAGTTATATTAACAGTTATATCGCTTTTTCTTCTTGCCGTAGCTTAGGCGCGAATCAGAAATAAGCTTTTTCCATTTTTACACTTTTTATATCCTATGTTTTCCTGTACTTCGTTCAAGTGTATTCGATACATTTTTTGTAATTTCAGTATTTAATCAGTTATATAATTCAGTATCTTAAACCAGTACTATCAATTTAACGAATTCTTTAAGTTTTACACTAGCAAGCGTTTCCGTATCTAGCTGTCTTTCTTGAATTTCTGATACAGGAGTGTGCTGTCAGAAAAATAAACAAAGGTATCAGAAGGAATGGTTCGTTCTTCTGTGTTTTCTTACCAGTTTCTTGGTGTTACGATGTTCTTTCTCCTTTCCGTTTCTTGTTTCCCTTTACAAATAAATGTCAACTTCAGTTGATCTCCTAAAGCACAATGGACAGTTACTTGAGGCAGTTTTCGTTTGTTTCCGTGTTACACTTTATTCTCATTTTCCTCTTCCTCTGTATTCTTTCGTTTGACCTTCTCAAATCTTCTGTTAATAACACAGGCCTGCAAAAAAATGCTTTTTGAAAATTGTTTTAGTTAGGATAACTCATTTTTATATTATTTTCAGTGCTCATTTTAAAATGAAATTCATTTTTTTTTTCTTCTTCTTTCTCAAAACGATTTCCTATTTCAGGGGAAATAGCTATAATCAAAATATTGCGACATTTTTATTTTAGCACCCCATAAATACATATTTTACATTCATACTATTATGCTACCTATCTCTATTATGTTTTAAATGATCAATGAGTTTAGTAAAAAAGTTACAAATCTATATAATATCATTTTCCCTTTTTCTCAAAATTGCTTTTCCATTTTTCTGATCAATTTGCTGGGAATTGCCTCTTTTCAATGTCCTGACAGTAGATGATATCTTTGACTTGTCGGATATCATCTACTGTCCATAATACATGGTATAATATGAAAAAATATTTATTATTCAATATAAGTATTTTGAAGTTGATAGGCAATTCAAGGGGCTCTCTGGAAGTATAGATCACAGGATAATTTTAACTTGATTCAGTAAGAGGAAAATACAAGTCGTATGTCACCAAAAAAATTTTTCTCTTAATTTTGTTCTCCAAAGGTTAAATACCATATAATCTTCTTATGCAATCTTTTTTCAGAATACATTTTCTGAAATGTGTAATAATAAATTAGAATAAATCGCATGGTATGTATTGGAATTGAGACATATTATATCATTAAAATTGAAACAGATTTAGTGTTTCTACTTTTTCAACATGTAATGAAGTACCTTTACACGAAAATTCAAACAGCGATATCATTTTTAAAAACCTAGCTAAAGACTACTGAAGAGAGAAATTTCCTATTCTTATTATTAATTTAAACTATTGCTTTTAGTGTTAAATCTGTGCTGAATTCTAAATTAAACTAGCGAAGCTAGCGAAGTTGATTTAAAGCAACAAAATGACACTTTTAAATATTCTGCTAAAAATAAGCATTTCTAGGGAACTCCTACTGGATTTATATACTATTTTATACATGTTAAGGAATAAATAATACAAACGGAGATGACAGTTTCACAAAAAATAATAAGTTCTCGAAAAATTATCCTCTCACTAAAATTATACACTTGGGTGAATTTAAGCTTTATTCTAAATTTTCTCATTGCAGAAGTATGAACTTCAAATTTGCTTGAATTTAGCATTAATGTTTTTGATTGTACTTAGTTTACTTTGCGATTCTAGCACAGCATAAGGAAGTAAATAAATCTATCATGCAATTATATCAAAGTACTTTTTATTTATTTTCTGGTGGGTTTTTTTGTGTACATTTTTCTACGAAACTTAGTAGATTCAGCTAATAACAACTACAGTTGTAGAATCTTCTATTAAGCTGCCTTTTAAGAAAGTTATTTGCCAAAATTTTAAAGAAATGAATTTTTTTAAAAAAATGTTTTAGCTTTATATTTCGGATCAATATGTTGATGTATTAACTCTTTACTACAGATTTCGTAAAAATGAGATATGAATTATGCTTTTCCATCCTATTTGAAACATCATGCATTAGCGTCTTCAATGATACCACACATGTATGCACGTTTAGTTTTCCTTTAAATTGATTTTTTTTTCTAAATGAAAAAAAATGAAATCTCTTGGATCAAAATTCAAAAGAATAAATTAATTTTTTCTGCCTCACTGAATTGTGGGTTATATACAAATAAAATAAAAGTATATAAACAAATAAAAAATTGCATCTTATTATCGTTTAAAAAATTTATCACTGAAGATGTTAATTGTCTTGTGATATCTCAGTGCAGAGCAACTGTTTTTGAATACCACAAAATCCCTTATCGATTTCAGGGGTACATTTAACACCACACCACACCGCCGTCTCTAGAGCTCATGTGGCTCCTATCCTGTTTAGTATAGATGTGGGTGGACTTTATTGAGTTGCCAAAAACATTAGAGCATACAGAAGAATTATAAATGAAGAATTTATAAAGCTGATGTTTACATATAGAATTGACGACAAAATAAAGGAATATACACAATGTCTTGATTATCACGGTGTGAATGAAAGGAATAATGATGAATAAAAATGATGACGAACAACATGAAAAAGCTTACATCAATTCACGGGTTGTTGAGTGACGATGACGTAGTAAAGATGGGGAACCATTGCGTGTTAAGTGCCGAATGCAAGGATTAGGACTCAATTGCAAGAATAAGGGGTCGAATGCAAGGATTAGGGGCCGAATTCAAGGATTAGGGGTGGAATGCAAGGATTAGGATTCGAATACAAGGATTAGGGACTAATTTTAGGTTAACTGTTTTGAACACTTTTAACAATATTTTACAATCAATCCTCTGACGGTCTAGTCACTGAATTTGTCGTCACTTTAAAACTGACCAGGGGCGCGAAATAGGGTTTTTTCCGTCGATAAATAAAAATTTCTGAAGCAATGGTGACCTAGTGGTTTGATCTTGGGTCCGGGGTCGTAGGGCTCCAAACTTGAAACCTGATTTCACCCAATCCGCAACTGTATATAAAACAGTATCTACAGTGGCGATATTTGGTATTATCAAAGAATTTAACGTGTTAAAGAAGAAAATTATTTTTAAAATGTTTTTAATATTACGAAATATGCAATGTGATGCCGCTGTTGACTTTTATAAAACATAAACATTAGAAATAATATAAACACATTAAGTATATCTCAAAAGTTAAAATAAAAGGAAATTGTTATTCTCAAAATTATTGTGAAAGTTTGTCAGAAAGGTCATTTTCAGAACACATCTCTTCAACAGATCAAATTCAATAAGTATTCAATGTTGTTTCAACCTACAGACTAACAAATATGGGTAAAATGGAATTCTAACCGGTCAGCTGACTGAGTAGAAATTTAATAAGAAATAATCGTGTAAAATCATTTTTATGAATACTCACGTTTTAGTGTTCCAACCTCAGGAATGATTTAAATTCCACGTTAGCTAATCCCCTTATTCCAAGGAGTAATTATAGTGACATTTTAAGAATCTGTTCCAAGTTTATAATGAAATTCAGAGTTTAATATCATTTTCCTTCCTGGAAGCGGAAGCCGTTCATATCTTTATAATCCATACTTCACTGAATTTCTCACTTTACTCTTACAAGCAATCTCCACTTTTCTGCTCCCACATCTTCCAACTTTTCACTTTCCGCTATGAACTAAAAGGATTTTCGCTTCAAGAGGTTTCTAGTTCGCATTTTATCCCATTTTCAGCTGAATTGAATATCTGATTTTTTTTTCCAAACGTGTGAAAGAACATTAGGCGTTTTTTAAGTGCAATCGTCTGTTTCCCTGATACTTGAAAGATGAGATTTTGTTAAAAGTGCGGATATAATATATGGATTTATGTTTTATTAGTACAATTTGTAACTCTATAAAATTGCAATATTCTGGTTTATTTTAGAAGGTGAACGTTAATTAGTTATTATTTCTCAGGCCGAGATTTGAGGCTCTCTGTTTAGTAAGCTGTTGTTAATAAAAAAATTAGCCAAAATGCTTACTTAAGATGACGTAAGGAGTTAGTATCATTTCCCATTTTGCAAGAAGAGAAATCCGGTCGTAAATTATGCTACCAAGGCTGCAGCATTCTAAAAAAGGGATAAAATATAGTTTAGTTATTTTAATGTCCCATTTTAAAGCAACACGAGGACTATTTTGGGACGGACCTCAATTTTGAACCGCGGCCAGACGTTGAGGCCGACACATGAACTGTTGTCCCTCTCTCTAAACTTCCGTACCACTCCAGCGGGGGGGACTTTTGGCCCACTACGTAGGATTTAGAGTGAAACAGGCCCAATACACTGCGGATCATCAGTGGAATCGGGTTTCGACCATAGTGCCCTTCGACCCCCGAAGCCGTCATTTTACCACAAGGTCACCTCGACCTAGTGATAAAGTATCGAGATTTTATGCGAATTCATTATTCACAAAAATTATTTCTAAAGAAACTTTATTCAGTACCATGTTAGGATCGACAAACAAATCGATTCTCTTTCTCTGACTTTTATTAGAAATTTCTATTATTTTATCGAATGGTAAGATCTATATTTTGCTCAGCCTAATTCAAAATGAAACTGACAAAATGAAAGGGCAACGTCTGGAGTTCTTGAACAAAAGTCGCATATGAACATAAGGTCGTAAACGACTCAAATTGCAAGGACGTCAGGAATCAATCACCAAAATTTTGATTGCGCCTTATATTATCACAAATTACACAAGTGAGACAAAAATACGACAACATCCTCGATGTATCGAGTAACGCCCTTACCCAAACATTTCCAGGCGTATCTTAGATACATCCTGCTTTTCCTAAGACTGTTCTTACTTAGTTTTTATCAATAAAAACGGGAATTTTGTACTCTAGTCCTCTTTTAGAAAATACCATTCAAAAATTCTACATGCTGAATATCTGCAGTGAGATTGTTCAACAAGATCAATCCAACGATCGGACAAGTCGACCTGAAAATGTGTATCAGAATTGAAGAGCTGAGTGGATGAACATGCTAAGTGACATTTTTGAAAAAATTGAGATAGTTGGGCAAAAGAGCATGTTGAAGTCTAGTTTAAATATAGTAAGTTCATTAAAACTCTAAAGTAAAAAAATAACGAAGTTTTCAGTGGATGAACATGTTAAGTGCAGGGTCTCTTGTAGTTTCGTCCTGGAAGAACATGTTAAGGGCACTTAACATCTTCTTCCATGAGAAACCTGTTAAACTTGAATAAAAATTCGACTTATCATTGCGAATGAACCTGTTTCTCGCAATAGTCGGCGCAAAGTGACTTTGAAATGCTCTCATATTGACCATGCTTTTCTTGATACATTCCAACCTCTTCTCACTTTCGATTGTCGTTGCACGCGAGGATTTTCTTCCCAAAAGTGAACATATCCATTTGACAAAGTTGGGTTTTAGAAGTTGATACTTATTAATTTTTAAAAAGTTCAGAATTTGGGATAGCTTTGCGAAACGAAAAATAAGTTTTGAGACAAAATGAGATTGCATCTTTGTATAGTTGTACACTTGCTCAATAAAGTTTCTACACACACCCATCCAAATTGCAAACCGGAGATTTTTATCTCTGGAGTCAGGGGTCTGTCGTAGTGTAATGTAATGTATAGTTGTACACTAAAATTAGAAAATTGTAAAAAAAAATGCATATCAGAAAAAGTAACTATGTTCACTTTTGATAAAAAATCTCCTCCATTATCAACTAGTTACTCGTTGGGAATTCTTGACTCGACTAAGATCCAGTGTTATTTTATTTTATTATTTTGTTTTCGTAACTTAATTAGCCTTTTAATATTCTCGATTGTATTTTGAATCACTCTGCATATACTAAAATTATGTTTTAATAGTTTACAAACATATCGAGTCAATTTGTTTAAACTCATTTCAATTATCTTGAACATTTTTCTTCAGTAGTTTAGATATCTTTTACCCTGAAAGTAAAGCTGCTTAAAACAAATATAAATTTCAAAAATTTGATCAATTAACGATAATACCTAATATTACAAACATTACGCAGGGTAGGTGTAAATTGTATTTGCAATTATATTAAAAGGAGAACTACATCAAATTTCTGAGCGCAATATCGGGCATTATGACCTCTAAAGTGCATCCTAAGTTAATGGCTATCCAACAGATCTTTCTGGTTGAGGGTTAAAAAATGTTCTTAATCTAGAAACCAAACTGGTATCTAACACACTAGAATCATAATTATTAAAATGATTTACATTTTGGAATGAAAGAGTTTTTCTTATATGATTACAGAGAAAACTTTTAAGCAATTTATTTATTCACTACTTAACTTCTATACAGGGTGTCAATCTAATCGTGGCCCAATAGCTGATTTCTAAATAGTTAGAGACAGGCATATACTACCAAATAGGAAAAAAATGCTTTTTATTATGTAAAGAATTATATTTTGTGTTGTTTGAGGGGACATGGAACTCTTAGACCTCGAAGAAAATGGGGAAAAATGTCAAATTCTATATATTATATCTCTGAAACAATGCAATTCACAAACTCACTTGTTACTGGAAAAATATCTGTTATTTGTCTTATAGTACACACATTTTCAAACCTTTACATTGGTATGTATTTTTTGAGAGAGTAATAAATACGGGTATTATTTTTGGCGAAAAATGAGATAGTCACCTTGAGCGCATGATTACGGATAAAATATTTGTCTAAAGATAATATTTTGGGCATCTAATTAATTCAAACAGTCTGTTTAAGAAACTGAACCTCAATTTATTAACATTTAAATTTAATTTATATTTTATATGCCAATTTAAAATAAAAATGTTAAAAATTGTTAAAATTTCAACTTTTCAACCCCTCAAAAAAAACTTCTTTGGAGAAAATATGTACAAAAATGTGGTTCAATTTGTAGAATATAGCACAATACATATTCAGTAAAAATTGTATGTGAAAATATTCAATAGTTCTTGAGATATCTTGCGCGCAATATAAAAAAAAACACATTTTGAGATATAACGCTTTAAAGATATGGCCATATTCAATGTTTACGTTGAACAGATGATACATTTTCCTTCATAACTTTCATAATTATGGGAACTTTTTAACGCGGATTGTTTTAAATTGTTCAGAAAAGACAGGGAAATAATATATATATATTTCATAAAATCGAAAATTTTCGAGGTTTAACAGTCGTAAGTCCCCGTAAGTCAAAAAATATTTTGCTGAAAATATTACAAAGTCTAAATTTTAATACAGTGCACTGCTCCTAGTAGTTATATTTAATAAATATGAAAATATTTTTGACGCACTAAAATTTAAAAACAATACCACTCTCCTGCGTCTAAATTTGACCGAGTTACGGAGCTTTGAATATCAGTATTTGCATTTTTATTTAAAATGTTAGTGTGTCAAGAATATTTTACTAAATATGGCTAAAACGACCGGTGCACTGCATAACAATTAAGACTCCGTAATTTTTTCAGCAGTACATTTATTGTCTCAAATAACCTAAAATATAATTCTTCATGTCATTTAAATCATTTTTACAAGTGAAAGTATATGTTTATTGTAATGTTTTACAGTTAGCTATTGAGCCAGTATTAGAGTGGACATCCTGAGCATTGTATATTTAATTTTCAACAAGCTTTGATGTTTTATAATTCAAAAAATTAACAACTTAATTTAATTTTGTTATTAAGCCTTGCTATAAACATCCAACAAATGAATTTTTATTGTGGATTTTTTTTTATTTCGAAAGAATTATTTGAAATATTTTTAGACGACTTTAAGACGACATGAATTAACAATATGCCACTTCCATGAATCTAAATCTATAATATCTTATCTGAAATTATAATGCTTCATTCCATTATTTTGATTCATAACTATTCTCTGTGTAAGTATTATTTTTGCACTATTTATTTTTTACAATAGAAAACACAAATTTTTGTCTGTAAATATTAGATTTAATTTTAGCCCTACACGATTGATTTCAGCAATATATCATTTTGCTCATTTTTTGCTGTCTATTATTCATTTCGGACCCAAACTGTATGCAGAAAAATCATGCAATCATATAAGTTCAGAAAAAATAATTTGCTTTCAAGTGAACAGATATTTTTCACTAAAAAAATAAATCTCCAAAAAATTATCTAAAAAAATTGTGATGATTATGAAGAGTATCGTCGAGATGAATTTCAGAATATAAATTCAACTCATTAACATTTATTCTCACAGTATCTGTTGTCGATATTAAAGCTTTGACATTTTGCCAAAAATGATTTAATAACTCTTCATCATTTTCTGTTGAGAAAATACCATTTTAATTAATAAAAGACACTCCATTCCGAATTTATGCAAATGAAGAAATGTGATATTCATTGACACAGATTCGCTATTATAACAACCGAGATGCAGATATGCCAAAATCGCTTTAATTATTACTATTCCAAAAATAAATTTAATTTATATTGTTATGATAATGCTTTAAACTTTTACTTATTTCTAAATATCTGTTAATATTTCTTCAATAATTTTAACTGCTGTTATTGGCTTGTTTGCGTCTCTTTCCTTCAGTTGTTTGTCGATTTCTGCTCGACAGAAAATATAGAGCGTTATAATATCTCTGCGCACAATCTAATAAAATTGCATTCATAATATTGTATTCTGTATTACATTTTTTTCAGATGGTCTGTAGAATATTTTGTGAAAACAGAAGTCAAAACACTTTCCATTTCAGTTCTATTTTTAGAGCAAACGATTTCTTTGAACCAAATATGTAGATCATGAAATGCAACATTTTTAAAATGGACGAGTTTTCTGTTATGTTTATTTACATTAAAATAAACTTCCGCCATAACTACCGACTTCCAGTGGCAATGCTAAGTCAATGGGAATCTTCAAAATTTCAACATTCTGCTTGAAGATGTCAATAAATGTTTAAAGTAGAGCTTTTTAATGTTATGGGTTAAAGATACTTTGAAAATATTAAATTTCATGTTCCTATTGCTGTAACTCTAAATCTTTCCTTAAAATAAGAGCCTAATTTTGTAAAAAAGGCTGCCATAATTGTTCGTTATCGCTTATTTGGAGACCTCTAAGCTTATTTGGTGGTAAAATTTTTAACCAAACGATTTAGCTGATTACAATCGTGCCGTTTGGAATTAAGCCGTTTTAAGAGCTGTTTGCTACCGATTTAAATAAAGAGGATTCCGCGAACTCAAAGAACACAGAATTCAAAGCTTTATGTACTAAAGAAAGAACTGATTCGAACTTGGCGCTTGACGCAGTACCCAAATGGATTTGGCGATTGCTTAAATCCGAGGGTTCCTGAAAAACGGTCTGTGAATCCAAAATAAACAAATCAGAAAAACTCGTCCATATTTTGCCTTGATTTCGCATTCTATCTTATTAATTTCACATTCAGTAAAACATAATCTTCGATTTCATTGGAGATTATATTAATTGGAGATATCGATTGGAGTAAATAGTTTTGTTTTTTTCTAATAAAAAGACAATCCTCATTTATCACATAACTGCTATATTTATTAAAATTATAACAATGCTGCCTTAACTTGAAATTGGAGTAGAGAGGTAAATATTTCCTTAGTAAATGTTCTTGTAAGAGAATGTTTCTGTTCCTGAAGAGACAGATATAAACTGACATTAATGAAATAGTTTGTAGAGATATGCTATGACATTTATCGCCATTTGACGCGAAATTTAATATATCCTAGCGTCGACAGACATGTCTCTGGATTAGTTTAATTAAACTGTAACTGCTAAGGATATTTTCGGGAGAGATATGCATAAATATTTGTAGAAATCGATTACTATACCTCATTCTATTTAGCCCATATAACCATATTGGTAATCTTGCATTTTGCACCATGTACAGTCGAGTCCCGCTAATCTGGACTAGATGGGACCGGGCTTTTCTCGGATAATCGAAAGTCTGGATTAAACGGAATTTACCTTAAAATGTAAGTAATACAAATTTTAGATGGGTGAAACTATTAAAATCAATGGATTTTTTCACAAATATGCAAATAACTTTTAATGTTAACCAGATTTCTGGACAAACGGATCAGCCGGACTCTACTGCAATATCAAGATTGTTGTTCTTTTGTTTTCTTCATAATTTTTATAAAATCTAAAAAAACGATACAACGTACCAGGAAATTGTTGTTTCAGTTTCAGAATGAAGATGACGCAACGTGATGAAATACTATGGGTTTGGCAATTATAATTATCAGTACTATACGAAATTTGTAAAGTAAGCAGCTGAGCAAGAAAGAAGCCGCTGATTCTATTTCAATACAATTTAACTTTTACCTTTCATCCTTACTCTTACGTACTTTTTATGAATCACAGTGATATTAAGTCTATTTGAATTAAATCTTACGTTTTATATCTATACAATTTTTATTCAAAACCCCGTATCTTATTTTAAAAGAAAACTTGTTGTTATTAAAGTAAGAACTTAACAAATATTTATTCAAACGTATCCTTCGCATCTGTTGTAAAGATCTTGTATCGAATAGAAAATTCCTTACAAGCATAACTGTTATCTTGAACATACAGATAGAAGTTATACATGGTATTATTATAAGACAGGACAACATTCAGAAACCTTAACATTCCACAATATTTTCTTATGGATATTATTTTACTGTACATACTTTTGTATATATAGTCTATGTTTTCCTGATTAGATTTCGTCGAACACCTAGTCTATGTTTTCTTCATTAGATTTCTTCGTAAACCTCACCAAGCGGTTTCCTTGAGAATAAATTAAGAATAATAATATAATTCTTGATAAACTATTTAGGTATTGAAGACATTTATTTGATGTATTTCTTAGAGATATCAATCCAACATACCTTTTTGAAATTAAATTACATTGATTCACAATAACGGCAGAAATATCCTTTTAAAATTAAGACGTCAGATTATTAAATATATTCAAGAGTTTATTATATATATTCAAGAGTTTTAACGAAAATGCTGCTTACTACTTTTACTTTACGCTACGATATACACCTGCCTCCAGAGACGAAGATCTCCGGTTGTTTCTTACTACTAAAGGATCATACAATTTCTCAAATGATACTTCATATAAAAGCCACGAAAACATGCTAAAATCAATAACATACATAACAAACCAAAGTTAATTCATATTTGAAACAATTACTATTAATATTATTGTTTCTTTCATCTTTTATACACAAATTCTTTTAGTTGTTAATATTCTTAACCCAATAAAAACAAAAGAATATAATTAAAATATTTGCAATTTCAAAAGATTTTATTATTTTAATTTATGAACAGTGCTCAAATTTCACAAGATAAATTTTTTGTAGAATCCTTATCCCTTTGTTTACAGCAATAAAATATCGTCATGTTATTGAAGCAAGAATATCTTAGTGTCTTTTTTTTATCTCAGCTACGATACGCAGTCACACAACTTTCCATAGCAGATCTGGAAAAGAGGTATTTAAATCAAAACAAAAGAAATAAAAAATAGCAGAAACAAAAAGAAAGCAAATAAAATTATTAGAAAATTAATGCAATCTTATTTGAGTATACAAATTTCAAAATTTAAATATGCATTACTTCATAGAAAATTTTCCAAATTTGTAACTCATAAAAAATAATTAAACACTTAAAAACAGATACCTGTCGCTTGGAAATTTAAGAAGCTAAACAACTAAACCGAGAAATGTGATATTCAGAAAAAAATAATGTCTCCAAATCTTATGAGTAAATGAAAATGTATTCCCATAACGAAGAATAAAATTATATTATAACAAATATATTATATAAAATAATTATTATTCATAGGCTTAAATACACTGGTAAATTAAATTAAGAGAATTTGCATATTTTATCGAATTTCATGAAAAGAACTGAACTGAATGTAAAACCACTGCTTCTAGACGAAAATGAAACTCTTGTACGTCAAATGCGTAAGCGTACGCGTGTGTGTAGGCGGAGCTAGTAGAGAAACAGGCTTGATAAGCGCGCGTAAGGTAAGACGCATTTCGTTCGCTAGCACACCTCGGCGAATTTCTTGGTGCTATTTTGCAGCAATCGGTAAAATTCAAATTGTAACAGGAAAAATGAGTAACCACCAACGTTTAGATAATGGAATGAGGTGGAGAATTGTGGGGAGGCTAGAAGCAGGCCAATCTCAAGTCCAGATTTGTAGAGAGTTCAATTTAACGCCCAGCGTCGTGTGTAACTTATGGAAACAGTTCCAGGATACCGGATCCATCGAGAGAAAGCCTAGGCAAGGTCGTCCAAGAGCCACCACGGCCACAGAAGATCGTTATTTGTCCATTATAGCGAGGCGTAACAGGGGTGCTACAGCTTCTCAGCTCTCCCGTGACTTGTATGCAGCCACAGGAACCCGTGTATCAAGGGTGACTGTTTCCAAAAGACTTCATGAGGCAGGATGGTTTGCAAGAAGACCTGCTGTTTGCGTCTCGCTCACTTCTACGAACAGGAGAGTCCGTTTAGCATGGTGCAGAGAGCATAGAGATTTGAGTATGGATCAATGGGCGACCGTTCTCTTCACTGATGAGTCCCGGTTCAGCCTAAACACCAATTCTCGCCGTACGTTCATATGGAGAGAACCAGGAACCCGCTACCTACCCTCCAATGTCCGCGAAATCGACCATTATGGCGGAGGGGGGGTTTAATGGTGTGGGCAGGCATCATGTTGGATGGTCCAACACCTCTCCTTGTCTTTGAAAGAGGCACTGTGACTGGTGTGAGGTATAGGAATAAGATCTTGGTGCTCTGCCGCCTTTTCAGGGGTGCAGTTGGCCCTGAGTTCATTTTAATGAACGATAACGCGAGACCACATAGAGCTCTTCTGGTCGACCAATTTCTAGAGAGTGAGGATATTCGCCGGATGGATTGGCCAGCCAGATCTCCAGACCTCAACCCTATAGAGCATGTGTGGGACGCTCTGGGGAGGGCAATTGCAACTCGCAACCCCCCTCCGAGAACCAACCAGGAAATGAAAACAGCGTTGCTGAACGAGTGGGACCAATTGCCACAGGAAATGATAAACTGCCTTATTTCAAGTATGAAATCACGCTGCAAGGCCTCTATATCTGTAAGAGGGGACCATATCCCCTATTAACCCATTTTTTTTGTTTATTCTGCAACCGCTGTTTCATAACTTCAACGAGTGTTACGCACGATCATGCGTGTGTATTACAGTTGTTGAATGGTTATTTGTTTTGTATTGTATCAAAGTATGTACATATCAAATTTCATTAAAATCGGTCCAGTAGTTCTAGAGATAATCGACCAAGTCTGCAAATTCTCTTAATTTCTTACACCAGTGTATATTTAGGTGCGTAAAAAACTTCTAATAATACTTTAATTGCAAACACATTATAGTTGTTGCATGGCGACTGTTTTTATGTGACTTTGTACTGTAATACTAAAATCTAGAATGCTCTCTGGTTTCTCAGAAATCTAAAAACTGCAGAAATGCAGCAACATATCTCGATGACCATGTTTCCTATCATATCAAGGGAGGAATTGTTACTGTAATTGGCAAACCTTAAACAGACTGTGGTAAATCAATGAGAAGTTCAGCGTGCAAAGATTAAATATGGATAATTTTGTTTGCTAAGCTTCTTCTAAATAACTTCCCTCTCATCTCCATACCCACATACATAACCCACGACGACCGACTCACCCAAACGGTTTTGAGTCAACAAGGATCGACGGGTCTCTCATCTCCATGTGACGTTTTTCATACATTAAGTATGATTAACTTGAGAACCAATCCTGAGAGCCACTTTTCCTATCATGTTCCTCAAATATGACCCCATTATTACCCCGCTGGTATACATGGAACACAACTAAAGAAACAAAACATTATTATCACCTCTATTTTACAAGCCTGGTGATTTAAAGTGCATGTGTCGCCCTAGAATGTGTAAATAGCAGGTGCAAGGGAATCGCATCCATCAATTGGAATGGGCTTTTTGCTTTGGTCATGTATAAAAT
>BGPR01010029.1:17684-53967 GCA_013235015.1 Araneus ventricosus
TGATTTAAAGCGCATGTATCGCCCGAGAATGTGTAAATAGCAGGTGCAAGGGAATCGCATCCATCAATTGGGATGAGGTTTTTTGCTTTGGCCATGTATAAAGTCGGATATTTAAGTGAATTTAGCAGATGTCAAAGTGTCATGACAAAAGGCTTTGGAACTTAGCATTTGGAAAACGAGAGTCTTCAGAAAATGGATTCATGACTTTGAAAAGATCTATACACAAGTCATTGATTGCTCTAATTTCAATCGATATCATTCCATCGCTCGAATTTCAGCGGATTTTAATACTGGGCAAAGCAGAAATGTTTCTGAGCAAACAGTTCAGCTTACGTTGTCACATATCGGAATCCGTTACCACCAAGGCTCCATTGCTGACTCGACGTCACCGTCGTTTAAGCTTGCAGTGAGTGGCGTAGTATCATCAATAAACCTTTAAACAGTGGAAGAGTGTTGCCTGATCAGAAGAAAGTGTATTTATCTAACATCGTATCGTTAGCAGGGTCAGGATTCGTCAGTCGGAGAGAGAAGAGCTTCTGGAATAATAAAGGACAGGTATAATTCAGGCTGCTGGTGTCACAAATATGCTGTGGAGGCCTTCACATATTAATTGTCGTCGTCAGCACGCGAATGTTGTGCACCACCTGAATCGTTTTGAGGACCTATTACACTGTGATGTCTTCTATTCATCAGGAGACAGGATTCCTACCAGAAGCTCAAGATTGTATTCATATGATGCCAAGAGCACGTCTCAGACGTCCGCCCTCTGTCCTTGCCACCATATTTCCCGGTCTGAATCTTATAAGGCGTTGGTGGGATACTATGGGACATCTTCTCCGAGTTTACTATCCACCGCCTCGTAATTAGAGCTAGCTGACAGACACCTGCAAACGAACACAGGCAGAACAATACCCTGTGGGGTTATCTATTTTTGAATTTAATCATTTACAACAGACTTAGTCAAAATGCATGGAGTGATATAATTTGACGACGGAGAACTATTATCTGCTTGAAGATTAGAAGGCAGAATATCTGTTTTTAGAATAGAGAGGAGTGGAATTAACTCGTCATCTAATGATTTGATGAACCGTTAGTTGGTTTAAAAATTATACTAAAATTTATGAACTGAAAATTTATACTAAAAATTCAGTTCCATGGGATAAGTGAAATAATGTATATTCGTTCTGTACCACAGCTTTTTGTACCAATCATGTGTTGATACAAATTGGTAATGGTAAGAAAATGGAATATGCCGTATCCATAGCATTTGTACCTCCTATAAAGAAAAGATTTATGGAAGTCTTTGTAATAGAACATTTGCTGGCACGCAAGCACTTCTAAGCTAAATCTGTGTCCCTTGACAAATGAGAGACGAACAAACAATTCACATTTCTCAATTTATCTAAGGTTGATTTCAGCATGGCTACAACTAGCTATATCCAGCTTTCAACATGGCTAGATATAGAGAGATTGTCACCTCTCGATATCTATCAACTTGCATCTGTTCCGTTCAAATTCCAATATAGACCTCTTCATCACCCTAGATGATTAAAAATCACTGCCTTCACTCTTCTTTTTGTTATTGTAAGGCAAAGTTCTATTCTCGCAGGCATGGTATGGTGCAGCATCCAAGTAACTGTACAATAATTTTTCTGTGAGCAGCCTATATTTGCTTCTGCCAATCTCCACTACTTCAAATTCTATGTCTTTGCTCTTTCGTCACCCTATCCTGTTATCTACCTATGATTTTTGTCATGTGCCAAGGAGAAGCACTATTATGCGATGATCTGTAAGATCTTTATAATGAAATCATAAGAGAAACCATTCACATCTGCTGATATCAAATTTTCATATTGATCATCTTATGTGTATCTTCCCATAGAAAAATTGAAAATGCATATATTATACGGGCTTGCTTTTCAGTCGTACCCCTTATCTATTGTTCACTTGTCTTTTGAATTACTTAAGTAACCAGTTTCTAATCACCCAAAGTGCTTCTAACAAGGATTTCCTTCCTTTAGAACCACAAAATTCACCTGAACAACAAAACTTATTTTATACATTAAGCCAGATTGAAATAATTTTATACTGGCTTCATAACGAAAACAACGTGAAACAAATTACAAACACTCCTCTTCTAGGCTATAACCCGCAGAACACAGGTGTTTCAGTGAGTGTTAAAACAAAATCAAAGTGATTATTAATCATTAAATTTTTCAAAGAATGAAGACAACAAGGAGATATAATGAAGACAACCAGTAAATATACGTTTGAAAAGTTGTTCTTTACCTTTTTCACACTGGTTTCGGAGTCGTTACTGGAATCGCAGTTTTGTTGTCATTGCCAGGAAGTGGTGGCAGTGAAGGCATACCAGACGGTAATGGAGCTCCCGAAGGCATAGCAGATGGTACTGGAGCTCCCGTAGGAACACCACCAGCTAGAGGTGAGAAGACAAAGGTCAAAAGACAAATTTATAAAAATAAAGGCATTTTTATACAGCATAATTTTTCAATTACAATTGATAAATAAAATTAAAAATAGTTTTGTGAAACGCGCTTTTATTCGTGTACTAAGAATTAGATTTTATTTATTCTAATTATTTCCTGCATTTAATTCTTTACTATTCATAGTTTTAAATATTATGGAAAATTGTCATTAATTTTCTCAAATAGTTCAAATAAATTAGGATATCGAAAGAAGCAAAATATTATGAAATTTAAAACTTAAGAAACTTCCTATAAAATTACTTGAAATATTGTCCCAAATATATCACTGACTTGCTTTCATTTTCATTAATGGTAATGAAAAGATATTGAATCCACAGGAGCTTCAAATCACGATATAATTAAAATACCTCGGGGTTTTTAAGCATTGCTAATAGGTGTGATAAATTATCTTTTCAGATTCAGTATTTCGATAGTCTTTGATAATTTGTTAGTTTCGATTCTACACGAAGCAACAAACCTTCGTCAAATATAGGCTAAGAAAAAAGCCGTGATCTAATCCGGAACCCGACTTTCCACATATTCATTCATATATGACACGGACACAGGAGATCATTTTCCCCACCATGTCATGAACTACACTGTAAAAAATATCCGTTTTTTACCCTGACTTTTTCCGTATATTTGACGGTTTAAACTGTTTTGTTGACAAAACGGTTTTTCACTGTTTTCCGCTCCAGCCATAAACGGTTTAAAACCGTCAGTACAAATTCTATTTTTCGTCATATGGCTTTCCGTACGATAACTTTCCCTTTTCTTAAATGTAATTTTATTGCATTCATTTCATGTTTTTAATAGGGTTCCATCTCCGCTATTGTTTATACATGTTGCAGTAACCTGTTGTCACTCATGGAAGCTAACCTTAAAATACGTGTTCTGGCAATAGTTGATTTTTACACCACTAGGTGGTGCCACTAGAGCTATAGTGACTTTAAAACTCAAATAGATTATTTTTGCTTTATTTTATGAAGTTTCCGGTGGTCTAGTGGTTAGAGCGACTGCCTTTTATTTCTATGCACTCGGTTTCTATCCCCGGCTCGGAAGAGTTAGAAGTTTTGTCACTATCTTGCATCGAAATCGTCCAAGTAAGTTCAATTAAAAATTATATTGATTAAACTAATTGAAATTAATAATTAAGCCTTGATTAATTAATATTCCTAATTGTTAACACACATCAGCACATTTCAACTCAACTCGAACAGAAGGAGAAAAACAACTCAACTCAGTCGATGACGTCACTTACTTCGATGACTTAATTTTTACGGAGAAAACTTGATTTCATACGGTAAAAAACCGTTGTGACTACGGATTTACTTCGTAACTTTTACGGTTTTGCACAACCAACCCAGCTGCCAGTTTAAAACCATAAATTTTACGGGATTTTTTTTACAGTGTAGGGCCATCTACACGGGAGATTTGCATATACGACAATATTATCAGATTATGCAAGTTTATGACACAATATTCTAAATTCAACATCAAACAATATCAAATATCACTATTCGTTTTGCATGTTTTTAACTGCCACTGAATGCTTTAAATGATTTTATTTCTTTGCCGAGGTATTAGGAGTATGCATGTTATGAAGGCTATGTTTTTTTACATCCGACATATATTTTTCCAACAATGTATTTTCTTAAAAATATATTGTTGGAACAGTTGTGAATAAATTATTTTTTCTAATTAAACTACTCTGCATGAACGTTGCAAGATATGTCTAGCTATTTTTGGAGGTTTTACGCATAATAGATCATTAAAATAATATATTGCAATCATTAAGAAACTCCGTATCTTAACAAAATTCCTAGAATTATAGTAGCCTTCATATTTCACTGTATCATAAAATGATATCAATTGTATCAATAAAATCAAGCATGCATTTTTAAATCAGCATTACGCAAGAGCATTTTATATATCATGCTTTGTATTCAACTGCTTGGTAGGTGAACACATTAAGTTCCTAGAAGGAACTTACAAATGTTTTAAGTTCACACAGTTATTTACACTTTGTATATTTCTATCCAGAAGTGAATTAATTATAGCTGCCTTAAGTGCAACGTTATTAAGCATTGTTAGTCACAAATTATCCCAGACTTTGTGCACTGTGATTTCTGTGCATTATTTTTAATGCTTAGTTTTGGCAACTCTTCATCCCATTGATCCACTATGAGATTAGTTACTTTTTTTAGATACTTTACTTTTGTAATCATTTCAAGTGAGCAGATAGAGATATCATTATATCAAGCGAGCAGATAGAGATGAGATATCATTTTAATTGTAATACACGGTGGTCATAAATCATTTTTTAATTTAATTTTTTCTCTCCCATTTTAAAAATTAATAAAAAAAACTCATAAAGTTACAACGGTGTATTTTTTTAAATGAGAGAGCAAATAAAAAAGTTTTTTTCATGTACGTGGCATAGTTTTACGGCGTTCTAAATTTGCTACAGAGATTTCCAAACACAATGGCTACCAATCAGCAGAAGCCTATGCGAGTTTTTTGGTTTATTTTTTCAGTTTGTCTTGAATATCACGAAAACTATTCGGTTTTCAGATTACAATTGATTTATCAATTTAAAGAGCGTATACAATTCCCTACAAATAAATGCTTTTATTTTTCTTCCTGCTTTAATATTTTCGCAAATAATGGCTCTCAAAAATTAGAGATGTCCAATAATTTACGACCACCCTGTTTAAGGTTTCACTCTGTTCATATCTCAACAGCTTTGTAGAAGAAATCTTTAAGCTCCTACTAGAAAATGACAAATTGTGTGTTTGTATACTGATTTTCGCTCTTTACATTTCTAACCAGACGTGAATTGACTGAAACTGTCTCAAGTGCAACGTTCATTGTCAGTCACCCTTAAATCCCGACTTCACGCATTGTGACTTCGATACATTACATTTAATTCATAGTCTTGGCAACTAACTCCTCATCCCGTTGATCCACTCTGACTTAAAACAGCATATCACTACCATTAGAACATGCTTCAGAACAGAGATAAAGTGCCAAACTTGTGCTTCATGTGAATTTACTCGTCAAGAGCGGAAATCTATAAGTTTCTGAAAATTTTAGGAAATACTTGGAAATTTGTTAAAATGTTGTGGTTAAATTTAAAATACTTATATTAATTTTTTAATAATTTTGGGAACACGAACACTTTTTTTAAAATCAATCATGCTGTACAAAATAACATACAGGAAACCCTTTGGGTTCCGAGCTCGGGGGTATACAGTGGCGTTAATGTTAACTCTATCTATACGGGAGCGTCCCAAATGGCTCTTCAAGCAAAAGACGATGGCCGACCGAAACGTTCAAATATCACTGCGAAATTCCCACTCCCTTTTTTAAGTATGATTTATTTCTTACCCGCGGGGCGTGATTTCTTCGTGGCTTGGCCAGATGAGTTGGAGGAAAAGGGGGGTTTTCTTAGAATTCGGATAGTGACAGCTGTCTTCGTGGTTTTTGAGGGGGAAATTAATTTCCTTATTTTTGAAAGAGGAACTTGGACGTTCCCGTATTTTGAGGTCCCTTTATTCCAATGGTCTTAGGAATCAGAGGGTTAATGTACAAAATAATTCCTCTATGTTGAACTTCATCTGCCAACTCTGTTAATGACGCATTTTAAATAAATCATATTGTTATCAATATACCATACTTAAGTCAAACATAAATAGCAAAAAATAAACAGTCTTGAATAAAGTACTTCTTGTAAAATAATATAAAGAAGAAAATTCCGTTGCCACAATATAATTGAAATCGCAATTTGAAATTTATATTTTAATAACAGAAATCTCTTAAAGACATATATTTCTTCATAAACAACCATTTTCAATCAAATATTTCTTCATAAACAACCATTTTTAATCATATATTTCTTCTTAAACAACAATTTTTAATCATATATTTCTTCATAAACAAGCATTTTTAATCATATATTTTAAATGAGCAGTGATATATCAATTAAATTCTAGCATCAATTACACCTAAAAAATTTTACGTTTGATGTCTAATGATCTTTAAAAATCATTAGATCATTATTTAAAGATTCAAATAAATATGAACAAAACCTCGTAAAATCCGAGAATATATGCATTCCTCGAATTCGAATTCTACGTCTAACTCTTCTATTTTCTATGTTTTTAAACGGAGATAAAAATAATTTATTTATATCAGGTACTTAATTTGGTATGATTTATTTAACATCCCCTTGCTGGAAATTTAATTAAAGATTATTCATTTTAAAAAGCGAACTTTTGAGCCACCTAAGAAAAGACAATATGAAATAAACACATATCTGAAAGTTTTAAATATTCAAATCGCATTTTTTTAAAATAGACAAAGTTCATTCATAAAGTTCTTGAAAATATAATAAATCACTTAATAGCAAAAAAAATTATACTTACGCATATCTATACCACTTGAAACTGAAAAGAGAGAAATTTTCGTGTATGTTTGTTTAAATTAATTCAATACATATACTCAATCATAATAAATCAAAAATTTAATATCAGTTCATTTTAAAAAGGAACACATTTTATTGCTTCTTTCATCAGTAAAAGAAAATTAGTGATGAAATTTATATAAAAATTTATTTAAAACTCACTAAAACAAATGAAATGTAGCACATTTTAAGTTAGATATATTAGCGTCCTGTTATGAAGCAATAAGATTGCAAAATGAGGTCGAAATCGTCTTGAGATGACCAGGAGCCACATGAACAGGAACCCCCTCTCCAAATTTCCACACCACATCAGCAGAAGGACCTCTGATTCTTGACTACTATCAGGTCATTGTGCACCATGGATCTTTGATGAGTTCGGGTTTTGAATTTGGAATCCTCTGGTCTTGAAGACAAGACAACACCACACTTCCCTTTCAGGTATTTAAAAATTAAGATCAAAATTTTCTAGGTGCATTTTACTTAGGTGTAGATCAAAATTGTTAAGCCAGTGCAATAAAAACAGCAATACACCGGAGGTGGAGAGTCTTCAGCTCAAAAATTCCGAAAACCGCAAGTCAAAAACTCCGCGAAGAGAAAACATCGATCGCTCACGACAACACCTCTGAACCATGGTGGTCCTGCAGGTTATGTAAAATGTTGATTTGTGAAACAGTTTATAATATCACATTACAAGATTTCAAAAGTCTGCATTTTTCTAGTTGAAGTTCGCATTTATGCTCTAGCATTGTTTCCTTATATTATTCCTTTTAAAGATTTTAGGATCAAAAATAAATAAATAAATAATAGATAATAATGTATGGCTTGTCCCTCATAATACTGATTTTGGGAGAAGCAAAAATTATAGGCATATGAACTACAAAATGGCAATAAATAAATAAATAATCGATAATAATGCATAGCTTGTCCCTCATAATACTGATTTCGGGAGAGGCAAAAATTGTAGGCATATGAACTTCAAAATGGCAATAAATAAATAAATAGATAATAATGTATGGCTTGTCCCTCATAATACTGATTTTGGGAGAAGCAAAAATTGTAGGCATATGAACTACAAAATGGCACCAAACAAATGTTTGGACATTTTTTTTTTACTTTTTATTTATTTTCTGATTCAAATTAAAAACAACACAGATTTTAGATAAATATTTAATCGCTATCTGAGAAGAAAACAGCATCTATACAGCATGATAAATAGGGAAATCTTTCTACATATTTTTCATACAAAATGAAATCCTTACAGAAAACTTTTTGAAACGTAGAAATAGCGAAATAACTTACTTGATATACACTGCAAAAGTAGAAACACTAAAGTGCAGCACAATATAGTTTTGGAGGCGGCCATTTTTACTCCTTGAATATTCTACAGAAGCGGTATTCTAGACTATACAATTAACTGGGACAAAAACTTCAACTTTTATACCTAAATAATTTCGCAATACTTGCTTTCCTCATGCTTATGCAGTCATCATTAGAGAAAGATATGTATCTCTACATACTCGAATAATTATTATTTGCATACTCTCTTTCTTGAGAATGGAATGTTGTTTAACGAGCAGGCGTTGTTTTTCTTGCTATTTGGAAACTGAGAGAATGATTAAGTGTAAGATTAAACAATCTTGCTTTCAGATATTGTTTCATTTTCTTTTAATTGAGGAGAAGCAAGGAATCGTGCGTATTAAAGTGGATTATGAGCCAATTAAAGTTTATTAATGATATGTAAATAAATGAAGCAATAAATCATATTCCCCATTTTGTTGCCAATTTTCTTCAAATTAAAATTTTTGAAAGATTTATCAGCATTCTTTTTCAAGTGTCCTATTTTTTTTAATAATTTTTCTTTCGTTGGTTTTTAAGAACTCATAATAGTTTTATTTAAAACATTTTTTACTGATGTTTGATTAATTAAGTTTGAACACTTAAAGAGGTTTCCATAGCATGTTATTGTCATTTTTTAATTACTTCAACTCATTTATTCATTCATTGCGGTTAACTTCATTTATTTTTTCACTGAAAAGCAGAAATGAATGTATTTTGCTGATACTCTCTAATTTTATTTTTTTGCATACTTTTTGAAATAAATTTCAACTACATGCCAGTTGATGAATATGCAAATTGTTGCTGCTGATATTTTAATTCTAATATTTTATACTTTAAAAAAATTCAAAAAGTTGAAGGTAAATCAATTTTGATTAAGATTGTACTCTGAATGCAAGAACAAAAAACACAAACTCTGTCGTAGATTTAAGTTTTAAATTTTAAAAAAATGAAACAGCTACTTCCATATGCACTTTCTTGCACCTTTTTAATGAATGGAATTTACTTTGCTCGAAAGCTTTTAAATCAAGATATTGAAGCAAACATTTACCCATAAAATGTTTTCCTAACTGTATTTCTTTGGCCTTTTAGTGTTTCTTACAAATAATGCTTACTAAGCATTTTAACAACTGCTTTTAATGTGAAAAGTACTTTCAAACATACATAACAATGCGTTTGCTGATAAATTTAGTTAATTCGTTCCTGAAGCAATATGATGGTTATTTTGGGACGGACCTCGAAGTTTTTGAACCGTGGTCTAGATGGCGAGGACGACGCTTGAGCCTGCACCCCCTTTCCAGACTTCTGCACCACGCCAGCGAGTGAACGGTTAAAGCACGACGTCAGATTTTGTGTATACCAAGCCCACATGCACAATACCGATATAATTACAAAATAAATTAAAAATACACAACAATGAAATTAATTATTACTTTATTAAAATCTCGTGAATCGTCTCTATTAAGCATTTCGAATTTTCAGAATAAAAGGGGAAATAAAATCCTTTATTTTAATATCCTTCGAGTAAAAGTTAATAACAGTAATTTTGGGGTGATTTCAATCCGATAGCTATATGTAAAATATATTAATATTTCAAAAGAGCAGGAATATTACAGGAACAATGCTCAAAATCAATACGTTGTGAAGCATCTCACATTTAAAGTACACGTCTTTTCTTTTCCTTGTTCAGCAGAGAAGTTTCATACTCGTTAAAGACATAATTTATATTTACAATTCGACATACTATACATTTAAAGCCGTTAGTCTATTGTTGCGTACCGGTTTATCTTTATTTAACCACTTAACTGAATAATTTTCTTTGCTATCTAACAAGATGAACCCTTTTGTTTTGGAAAGGGGCTGTCGTTTTCATTCATCTCAGAAGGCATATCATATTGAGATTTTTATTTAATTTTGGTGTGATTTCAATCTGATAGCTATATGTAAAATATATTAATGTATCAAAAGAGCAGGGATATTGCAGGAACAGTGCTCAAAATCAATACGTTGTGAAGCATCTCACATTTAAAGTACACGTCTTTTCTTTTCCTTGTTAAGCAGAGAAGTTTCATACTCGTTAAAGATATAATTTACATTTACAATTCGACATACTATACATTTAAAGCCGTTAGTCTATTGGTGCGTACCGGTTTATCTTTATTTAACAACTTAAATGAATAATTTTCTTTGCCATCTAACAAGATGAACCCTTTTGTTTTGGAAAGAGGCTGTCGTTTTCATTCATCTCAGAAGGCATATAATACTTGAGATAATTTATAGATTCTAAGTAATTTTTTTGTAAAATTATGAAACCAATTGATGATTAACTCTATTTATACGGAAACGTCCCAAATGTCTCTTCAAATAAAAGACGGTGACCGTCCGAAACGTCGGAATATCACGGCGAAATTTCCACCCCCTTTTGTTAAGTGTGATTGATTTCAAACTCGCGGCGTGCTCTTTCTCCATTAGAGTAGCTCGACCAGATGGAATGGGGAAAAGGGTTTTTTTCTGAGAATTCGGACAGTGCCAGCTGTCATTGTGGTTTTCTAAGAGGAAGGTGAAAGAGGAACACAGGAGTTCCCATATTTTGAGGTCCCTCTATTATAATGGTCTTAGGAATCAGAGGGTTAAATTTTAGTTTTAAGACTAAAAATGTAATAATTCGATACACGCGTATTCTCAGACTTTGAAGTTTAGCGTGTGCATTAAGCAGTTATAATAGTGTTAATATCCTCCGTTAGGTTTGTAAAATAAGCGGAAAGGAAGCTTTTCCACAGAGAACAGAAATCGCAAGTTGATAAATCAAAACTTAAGGAGGTCGTTGGGCATTAAATTCGAGTGAGTAACCTTAACTCTCTGAGACTGGGAAAGGGATTACAGGATTATTTGCGGTGAGAGATTAATTGCGCCCACTTAGAATATCTAAGACATTCTCTCGACCTTCAATCTAATAAGAAAATGTACTCTCTGAAACTAAACTGTTCGTCTAGAGACAGTCCACAGACAGTTGTAGAACCGTGCACGTTTCTTCCCGAATTCGCCAAAAAACAACAGAAATGCTTGAAATGATACATCGCATTATGTTCATCAGTTTCTTTCTAAAAGTGATCGTTGAAATAAGCAATATTAGCAGCAAACATTTGAGTGTAAAAGAGGAAGATAAATTTGTGACATATAAAAATAGCACACAAGCCTTATCCGAGAATCGAATCAAGACTTCTTCATGCAACATATCTTATCAAATGGGGCGGCAATGTTGAATTTTTGTTTAACCCTTTGGAGCACAATGTGCCAGCTGATGGCACACCTAAATTCACTCGCTTCTCAACCGTTAAATTCAACTATAAATTGAAGATAATAGGTTTAGGAAAGGCTAATAGTACTCCTTTTAGAATGTATTTAGTGAAATTTGAAATGTGAAAATTCTTCTCGGAATAGGGATTATTAGAGATAAAGCTTGGGAAAATTCCTTAACTCAGAGATGAGAAATTTTTTCAGTTCTGGGCATTTACAATTTTATCAAATTAACTCGAAGATTTTCCACCAATATTCTTGAAGTTTTAATTTATGATTTTCTGTAAGATACCACAATATTTTTGGAGTGTATCAAGATGGCTGTATCTAAGGGGGTTCTCAAATTAGGGGGTGACCCCAACGGGGGACGGGCCCCTCGGAATGAAGTAAGTTTTTTTTTAAAAAAAAAGAATTGTAGATGTTAGGTCTAGATAATAAACTAAACCCATTCATGGTGTTTTTTCATCATATTTACAAAAGAATTTAATGCCTTGCGTCTCAAAGGGTTAACAAAAGGGAAAATTAAAATGAGCAAGAGCAAATAAAAAATAACTGAAAGAAGAAAATAGTTGTATGAAAGAAGTCAATATTTTTACTTTCTCGAATACAACGTATATGACGATGAAATGTTTTAATCGTAAAAAGATTTCATCTCAAGATTTTGATGAGACGTTTCAGACCTCCCTGATTCCAAAAAAAACATTTATTTTTAAATTCCGAAGCTTATTGCTACAAAAAGTCTTTCAGTAGGTGTATGGTGTAAACAGTCCAACACACAGGATAATGGAGAATGAAGGTTTATTTACAAATGTGCAGGAAAACACGTAGCACAGGTACAGGCCACAATAGTTCTGCCACATATTAGCAATGTAAACAGACAACAATTCACAGGTAATAACAGTTCAGCACTTTGATATTTATCAACACAAACAGTCAGCAAATAACTAATAACGACAATAACAGCACTTTCAATAGCACTCAGCTCACCAGCTTCCTAGATCGCACTGCAGAAGAAACTCTAAAGTCGTTCCCAATGGATCAACACTACTCCTTCTGATCTAGGCGCCGTTCTTATATACTCTCTCCAACAGGCCGTGTCGTCACATGGAGTTTTCTCGTGTATTCAAGTTTATTCCCTTTCCTAATAGAAATATCGAGAAAAGGGTTGCATTTTCTGGAATCATTTATTCGTCGCCAAGGTCGCAAAATTTTTCGCCAAGCCGCCAAAATGGTCGCCAAGTCAGGGATCCCGGAACAGGCGCTTCATGCTTAATCTTGTAAAACTTTCTTCCCAACCATCAGATTAACATTGCTGGGAAGCGACTTTCCATGCTCGTAACATTATTATTGACTAAGATAAACAAAAACGAAACGAATTAGCGAATAAAATATTATGTAGTCCTTACAACAAAACTGTAGATATGTTTCACATTTCAGATCGAATCCGTCAGGGGGAGGATTGTTTGTCTGTCCGTGTACATGTGAACACAATAACTCAAAAGCAGAAAGAACTAGACAGATGAATTTTCACACACGGTTTCATCACCAAAATAATAAACCTGCATAAAATTTTGGATCAAAACCGCAATCTGTGTCTAATTTTCGATTGAATCTTTCAACAGATTGATTGTCAATCCGTTTATGTGAATAGAATAATGCATAGACGCAACGATCTGTCTAAGAATACGGTGTCGAAGTGAGAACAGTCCCGATGTTGTTGGTGTGTTTTGTGGAAAAGGTATCTTTCCTATTTGTATTGATTTGTACAAATGCTGTAGCACTAAATCTTTGTCTCACTCTCTAAAAAGAACTAATTTATCGGTCCCCGAAAGCCCCTACAGATAAATTTAGAGCTTAAAAACAATCTAGAAAAATTAGAAAAAAATATAATCTTAACTTAAACTTTAAACAAGAACAACAAAATTAATTTTATTTATAAACAATAAGAGTTATAGATTAAAATTTAGAAAAAAATTAAATAAAAATTATATAATGTTTAAGTAGAGCGCAATTGCAGCGGCAAAACAAAAAGCAGAGAACAATGGAAATCAAGATATAGAAAGATAGCCAAAAAAACGCAGAGGTAATCGAATAAAACCAAAAACAAACAAGGAGTCCATTCAAGTTTACTTTTTCAAGGGCTAAGAACTATTCTAAATGGATTCAAAATAATAATTGGGAAATTTTTCTGTAAGAAGCTAGCATTACTCCAAACATAGCTTCTCCTAGTCCGAAATTTCCCAAACAAAGAACAAAGGAGATCTGTACATCAAAAAGCGTATTTTAAAAAGAAAGGGGAAAACACACACACACATCAAAACGCTAATAAGATTGATTAAAATTATCAGCCAAATGGCCAGATTAAAATGAGCCTTCATAAATAAAAAAACTTACCCTATGCCCATAGTTGAGAAAACAATGAGAAAAAAATCTTCATGTGTTTACAAACCCACGCTAATTTTCTTTTAGAAGGAGAAATTACTAAAGAAACACTAGTCCCATGAAGCCATCTATATTCGAAGGAAAAAAACAGATAAATTTACTCTTTGGAAATAATTCCCTTTACGGTTATTAATCCACCACAAACTCAAAGTTACATTTGATTGAACAGAAAACCATGGAATATTTAATACAATGCAACGACTAGTACAACATGAATAATATTCTGATTTAATTTATACTTTCTTCCATAAAGGTTTCTGCAGCGGAAGGCTTTCTTCCCTCCCTTTCCGAAAGGTTTAGAAAATTCAGGGGAAAATTACGTATTTAAAAGTCCTTACATGCGTTAATCAATGACTTTCAAACGAATTTCATAGTTTGACAGAAGTAAAATATTTATGCTTTATATAAAGAAGTGCACTCACATATAACACTGATATTTTTCTGGTTAATCTAAAAGTATAATAAGCAAAGAACTTCAACCAATTGCTAAAGATGAAGTTACTGCTGGAAAAAGTTATTGAAAATAAATTTTTCTCCGAAACAGCAGAATAATTGTTTTGTTTCCAACAGTTTTTGTTCCCATGCATTACTCCCTATTTTTTTAACTTTTTTGCACAATTCTTTTAGCAATTGCTATCAGCGGGACAAAAAATCTATTTTTCTTCAGAATTATTTCCACTGCTGTTGGACAATAAGAAATAATGGCGTTCTAATGCAATCTCATCGCAGCTTGAAACATTTTTTTAATAACTTTCTTACTTTAATAACTAGTTTATTATGTAGATGTTTCTTCGTATTTGTAATTATTGTGGACGTTTTCAAGTATGTGATTCAATGATATTTTTATTGCATCTTAGAAATTGTTACTTCAATATTATTATTAAGAACAGCTTTAAACTTTTACTTTACCTAGATACAAAATTCAAAAACTATTATGTTAACTATTATTATATGTAAAACTATTATGTTATTAACTATTATTATGTGTAAAACTATTATGTTATTAACTATTAGTATATGTAAAACTATTATGTTATTAACTATTATTATATGTAAAACTATTATGTTATTAACTATTATTATATGTAAAACTATTATGTTATTAACTATTATTATATGTAAAACTATTATGTTATTTAGAAACTACATTTTATCACATAACGATACATTCTATCGTATTAAGAATGACTTTTTATTTAAAGAAGATTGACTCCATTTCTTATGTTGTAAAATTTTTTCGCAATAAAAAAAGTGACATATAAATAAATTTAACATTTTGACGATTTATCTGCTATTTTTTAGCGTGCCACGAAGATATAAATTGAATAATGGACTATAGCTAATCAGAATTCTAATTGAAAGACTTTTTCAAACACCTGAAAACCCCCATTCTAGATCCTAAAAATGCTTCAAAAAAATTAAGAAATGCAAACGCAACACCTATTTCATATGAGAAGCATATAATTTTTATGTATGTTATTTTTATTCAGAAAGGATGTAGGAATGTACCTATTTAATGAAAGCTTTTCATGGCTTTTTTTCACCGTTTACAGGCCAATTCTCCCAATTGGGAACATCGAATTGAAAATTTATACAAAAATAAAATATCGTTCATATGCTTTTGAAAAATTGTTAATTATAATAAAAAGTAAGCTTGAATTTTTATACAGAGATTATGTTTCATATATAAAATAAGCAGTGTACAGGAATTCTTAGAAATGGGCTTTTTTTTACATTTTAATTTGGGCGTAACATAAAAATTCCTAAAAAATTAAAAAACGATCCCAAATTTCTAAAAATACGTACACATATATAAAAACGTCCACGTTACTAATAACATATAAAATATAATCATATAAAATAAGAAACGCATTTGCTATTTCACTAAAGTTCCATGTTCCCAACTGAGAATTTTGGTTGGATGTTAATAGGCGAGGAATATGTTGTAAGGACGGTTAAAATCTCGGTAGAGTTCGTAGATGGGCTATCCAACTCAGAGGGGGTAGAAATGGTAGGGGTTGAAATTTTCATTTCCCCATAAGTCTGTCACGATTGAAGATAGAAAATTTCAATTATTCGAATTATCACCTTATCATGACGAACAACTTTTATGCTGGAAGTTTTTTGATAGCAGCAATTGCTCAGAAGTTATGAGTAAAAAAGTGAATCGTTCTTATTTCTCTGGACAAAGGGAATCTAAGGGGATAATTTTTTTTTCTATCTCGGCCTAAATGAAAATGCTACAATAGAATATTTTTAAAGACAAAATTCTATCCTGAAAATTAATGTTATAAATATCCAATATATGTTATGTTACTAAATGAAAGAAACATGTTATCTTTTTGAAATACAAGGATGTCCCCCCTAATTGTATCATTTGACAGAAAGAATTTAATAAAACTTCAAAACTACTAGTTCGAAAAAGCTGAAATTTTGCTTGGACTTATTAAATAACCTTCTACATCGATTACTGTTAAACTTTGGGGGGTGCTGCCATTCAAAAAATTTTACGCATTAAATTTGATAAAATATTTCCTGTGTTGAAAACTAGTTTGATATCAAAAGTATAGGTGCAGAATGCGTATAATACTTCATACTATTACACAGAAAAAAATCTAGGTCAATACCTGTAATATTTCTTAATCAATACCAGGTCAATACCTGTAATATTTCTTAAGATATCAATAAAAATTCCAAAATTTACTTTAACATTAGAAATTCAAAATTTAATTTGATTATAATCTTGAAAAAAATAGAGCTAGAATATTGAAATTTGGCATCCGAGCATAACTTTTGATGCAGTTTTGAAATCAATTCACAAAAATGTATGTTCCCATTGGAAATTTTAAAGTTAGTGCAATTATAAATATGTAGACGACCCCTTGTGAAATTTTTAGATATGGAATCGTTTAGTAGATGTTATTTACTGAAAATCGGCTTCTTTTGTTTTAATCTACGAAAAATGATGGCAGAATAATACTAGGTGGTTCGTTTTTTTCCCGCGACTGTACCTTACAACCATTGCGCAACAACTGTTATTAGTAAAGGAAAGAAGTGCTTCATGAAATTTGATCTTTAAAAATACCTTTTTACATTCTTCCATTAAATTTCCCTTACAACTACTGTTGCGTAAGCGATCGACATGACGAAAACTCCCATCAGGATATCACTGGTATAAAGAGATACTACAACGGAAAATAAGCCCGTCAGTGTTAGCGGCCTGCTGCTGGGATGTCACGCATGAAATTCATAAATAAAGAGCGGGGAAGGAACGTCGTACATATAACTAACGTTAAGATTACAATGTGCTATTGTGTTTTTAATAAGTACAGTGTGTTTTTCATAATTAGAAGAATATCTTGACAATTCCTGTATTTCAAGGAGCTTGTATTGCATTATATGCATGTTTTCAATTTTATTCTAATAATAATATATGTGGTGAACCTGAGCTAGTTCAAGGTTTTCATTGTCATTTTCGAACACAGCAATTCAAAATCATTAGGAATTAACATGCTTCCTTTCTGAAGCAAACAAAACATTAAAATCTGTATGCCAGCGTATTTAGACTGCAAACTACATTTTGCGAGATCAGTTATATTTATTTAGCAATACTTTCTCCACAAATTTTCTTTGACATAAAATTCTATTAAATTTGTTAAATTCAGGTTTAATATGATGTAGTTTAAAGTTGGGTCTCTTTTAAAAAATAAAGTCAGATGAATTAATTATTTAGAAAATTAAATGATTACATGAATATCAACTCGCTTCAGACTGATAGCTCAATTGTCTCTAAAACTAATTTCTCACATAAAGTCCCTCTAAAGCTTGCATTACGTTTCCCTTTCTGCAGACACAAATTTTATAACTTGCTTAAAATGCATGTTTCCTATTTCACAGTTTCTTTTATATTTTAAATATTTTTCTTATTCTTCTTCAAATATTCTTATGATTTCTTATTTAGTGAATGTTTTATAGACTTCATAAAGTATTTCCAGTAATTGCTTGTTTTCCGTAATGAAACTCGAAAGCACTTTTCATAATTTTTTTTCTTATTTGACATTTCCTTGACCTTTAAGAATCTTAAGTTTTACGAAATCCTCGTCTAAGTCTTCTAAAATCAGCTACTTCAAAGACTTGCTTCACGTTTCTTGTGATATTTTTTCTATTAGATATCGATCAAGAGCTTAAGTGTTTCAGTTAACTTTCCAGTTTTAGCTTTCCTTGAGGCTTCTCGTCAAACACTTAAATAGTTGAAGCGTCTCAAATTCGAATGAAGATTTAGATCCCTTTTAGATGAGGTTTCGATACTTCGGCAAATTATTCACCGTTTTCAGTTTTCAGACTATCCTAATAACTTTCGAGACCAGACCAGACAACAATTTCGAGTTATTTATGGTGTTAATATCCAGTGTTTAAAGCTGCTATCACACGGAGAGATATCGTGCGCTGTTATCTTGAGCGTGAGCACAATGCCACTCATCAGAAAAGTTTGTAGCACATGACGCATTGAGACAACCGGTCAGACATGATTTCGGTATTGGGGAAGGCGAACTACGTGACCGTCAAAGTCACACCCGATTGGTTTGAATTTCCGCTGCTGACGATTTTTTTTGTCAGCATCGTGTGCATTTTCAAGCCGGTTGAATACAGCCCATGATTTTCGTCATCTTCTCAGACCGGTCTCGCTAACTCCACCGTTCTCCACCCCTGTAAGTGGTTTCATCCAGTAGCGCATAGTCACTTTGCCACACTAGACACCACTCTTATAAAGATAGCTGCAGCCATTCGGTAGTTAAAAGGGTAATAAGGGACTTTAGTGGGCACCATGCATAATTTATGACATAATGATTATGTAATAATGTATAGTGATAATAGCGATAATAGTGAAAATTCGAATTAGAAAGTTAAAATTTAAAAACATAAGCTCCACTAAAACAAGACAAATGATAATAATAGGAACTTTAATAATTTCTTTTTATTATTTCTTTCTTTGTTTCTAAAAAATGTTAAATTAGTAGGCACAGTGTTTTACATTTCGCTTCTTTACCATATCGCTTCTTTACCACCTTATTTTTGTCTTAGATTCTTTTGTTTTTCTTAAACTGTTTCTTTTATGATAAAATTATTTTTAATTATGCAATAGCGTGTTGATACCTCATTTTTATCTTATGTGTAATTGCTGTCTCTTATACTTATCAGAAATTTATGACAAATAGACAAAAACATATGATGATGATAATTTTCTGAGCCGGCCAGAACTTCTCAGGTAAATATACGAAAGCAATTGCCAAGGAAAAAACTCTTACTTAGCATAGAACTTATTTCATACTGTTGCAGCAAATTTATGAGGATGGATAGTTTCATCTTTAATTTCTGACTATTGCATAAATTTAGGACATTCTTTCTCCAATAGATACTTTATCACAACGTATACCCCCGAACTCTGAGTCAAAACGGTTTCCTGTCGGTTGGATGTATATGCGTTAAATTTTATTGAAAGCCAAATAAAAAACAGCTTAGAATAGAATATTCGAATAGATACTTGATATTGCAAGAAGAAAAAAAAATCTTAAATTTTAATTCGTCCGGAACTGTCTGGAAAGATAATGTAAGGTCCAGTCCCATAAAAAAGCATTTGTAACAGATATGTTAGAAATGTTCGTTAAAAATAGTAAATGTTGCATGAAAATCAGGCATTTTAGTATTTATACTTAAGGGAAAATGTGAAGCAGGCTTTTTAAAATTAGTTATCTGTGTCGCAATAAACTCATTTGTCCTTGTCAAGATTCGTGAAATTGTCTCCTGTTGTTACTATTTTCAACAAAGAATCATAAAACAAATCAACTAATCTTATTTTGCATTCTGACTCTGGCGAATTCTAGAGTTATTATATTTGTTCAGTAAGCACTACCCCATAAACTCCCATAAATTGACGAATACATATATTTATTTTAATAAACATATTGATTAAACCTTCATACAAAAAATATTTTGTCTAGGAATAATAGTGATTTCTTTATGTGATAAGATGAAATAACAGGAGACTTGCAGAAATGAATAAACATGTCTATTCGATGTTGTTCTAGAGGCTTCGAAGTTTTGATAAACAGATGTTTCAACATGAGAGATTAATTAGGCCAAATTTAAAACACGTCTTCCAAATGTAAACAATCGATCTGTAATGATGGAAGACTCTAGCAGGCGGACACCGGATATTGACATTTGAAGCGGCTGTGCCACTGTAAGCATTTTGGAAGGCAAACAGGATGGAAAATGTTTTGAGCAGAAACTAATTTTTGAAAGTTCTAGCGTTCGAATATTGCCTTACACATTTTTTCCTTCTTATTTTCTTTATTATTATTATTATTATTATATTATTATTATTATTCAAGAAATTGTGTATTGGACAGTTTGAAATTATGTATGGGAAAATTTGAAAATGTGATAGAAAATTGTGTATAGGTTGATTTAGACTTTTTTTGTGATGCAGTGTGTTGCATGTTTAGGTTTTAATTTGTGGCTTCCTGTTTATATATATTTTTAAGCTTTCTTTTTTTCTTTATTTTCCTTATGATTGTATTATTATGTTATTTGGTAATTAATCAAGATTTTGTGTTTAGGAAAGTTTGAAAGTGCGTTTAGAAATTTGAAATTGTGAGAAACTGTGTTGGATATTTTAACCTTTTTCCTATGAAGCAGTGTACTTTGTGAAGAAATTTTGTACTCGAATTTGCTGCCGTTCTTCGGAACTGTCAGTGGCTCGATATTTGTATGTCCGTAAGGACAGGTCAAATTACTAATTATTTTACCAAGAAAGTGTTCTCTACTAATTACAAATTGCGCGCTTCATTCAATAAGAATAATATTTACTGATTTTTTGAAAATTTTGATACTTAAAATACAAAAAATATTAGCAATCAGTTATTAACATATATATAGCAAAGCCATTCAAGCAAAAAATAGTGTATATCTTATTATTTAAAATGAATTAAATTACAAATAAGTTTAATGGAAAGCATAAATATTAATCTTCCTTTAACCTAACCTAAGCAAAACTGCTTTATGAATAGAAATGTTGATTTTATTAACACATTTACTGAGTGTAATTGAGCAACAACTTAATATTATAAATTTGCATAATTTACCTTAAAAATCTAGCAGTAAAATTTTTTTGCAGTAAAAAAATTATTACTTTGTATAAAATTAACATTTTATTTATTCATTTGTGTGTTTATTTCACAAATTTTTAAATATGTATTTATTTCTTTATCTGTGGTAAATTAATTTTTCTTGAATTGTTTTCGCTTTTTCAATAACAATAGCAATAGCGTGCTCGAAATTATCGGCCAGGCTTATATTTTGAATATTAAACTTAAAAATTTAGAAATAGAACTTAATTAAAATTGTCTTTATTTGGAGACTTGTCAGGAAAATGAAAGATTAATATGAAGAGAAAGTTTTCCTCTGACAGCATATAATTTCTTTTTCTTTTGATAGGCGATTAGCTTGTGGTTGAATATGGAAAACAAACGGGAAAATGCAGCGACAAAATTTTTTTCTTCCTCTGAAAGCAGCTTTTAAAAATTTTGAATTCTTCAAGCGTCCTGGATTTGACAACTAGCTTGAAAAGACTTCTTCAATATGGTTTTTATTCTAAAAGAAGCAATTCTGTATTGAGACATCTTCTCTGTGAGGTACCCATGCCGAATATTTTTTATTTGTTTGTTTTTGGTTTTTATATACTTTTATTTAACTTGATTTGTTTAGTGTTTTTGGAGAAGGAATTCTGTAATTCTCTCTCTCTCTCTGATTTTTCTTCACTTCTCCGTACAATAGATTTGAAATGTTGTTCACTTATGCATTCAAGATGGCGATGCACTTCTATAACATTTTAAAATTCTAATGATCAGTTTAATAAAAAGTTGATTTCATTCAAGTGGCACCACCTGGTAGTGAATTTGAGAAAAAAAACTGATTTTCACCTGTTCGCTAAAGCAAAATCTTTATGTGTTATATAAACAAGTAAACACAGGTAAGTATCATACAGAGGGTGTTTACACATTTTTAGAATAATTTTGGGGCCGTTTAATTAATGTTTAAAATGTAAAAACTATATTTTTCTGATCTATATTTTTCCGATCTGATAAGCCTTTTTTCTGAACTATAAGTCTGCATCGTGATTTCCATGATAGAAGGGCTTTTCGTAAAATTTCCAGGGGTATTGATTTCTATTCCTTTTCCATTATTTTCCAGAGTCCAACAACCGTGGTGGGTTTGCGCGTAGAAAGAGCTCTTTTCAAAAGACCAAACACACAATAGGTGAAACGTAAGGGGACTTCGCAGGAATATGCTGAAAAGGTATTTATGCAATACTTGTATCAGTCTTCATTTTTTCAAGGAATGCAGTGGTACTTTTCGAAGTATGACTTGTAGCTTTGTTTTGATGAAGTTTCAATCTATGAAAGTCAGTGGGATAAAGAAATAGAATTTCTTCTCAAAATATCGGACGTAAAACCTTCACTTGACAGTACGTTGAGATGATTTCAAAATTTTTTCCACTCTCCATATTTTTAATTTCCTATTGCAGGAGAAGCCTCCTACAATCAGAAACCCCTAACGGAAACTTTCATTCCATTGCCGGAACCAGGTTTGTGCATTTTTTCTTTTCGTTTTTTATACTAAAGATACCTATATTTGTTGCAATCATTTAGGTAAACCCATGCTTCATCAAACGTCACAATTTATTTCTATTTATATGCTCTTAAATAGTTTTCAAACAGGGTTCTACGAACTGTTCTGTGTTGAGCCACATACCTCGGCAAAAGCTGGTGAAATTATGTTTTTCAGTTTTTTTAAGTTGCAAATCTTGTTTTATTATTTTATTTATTGTTACTACAGATTTATTTAAAGACTTTTCAATTGATTTCTGCGTAGGCGGATTTTCTCTTGTTGCCATTCACTTGTTGCGATTTCACTTTAGAAATATTTGAAACAGTACGTAACTTTTTCAGGTATTCGTTTGGAGTCTTTTTTTTCATATAGAAATAATGATTGACTGTTTCTCCCTTTCCGATTAATAATTCTGCTTATTTTGCACTTAGAAGTTTTAATATCATGAATTTCACAACGTTTTTGAATTATGGAATAGGAATATTTCTCTTTGGAAAGCGCAAAAACGTATCCTTCAATCCACATCTTGTTTACATGCGACATTTTGAAAGAAGAAAAAATTGAAAAGTAGCAGATGATATTTCTCATTTCAAATAATAATCTGTATTCCAAAATATTTGCTTTTTTAAAAATTCTTTACCTAAATCGTTCTAAAAATATGTAAATAGCCTCTGTAGAATTTATTTTTAGCTTTCTGATTAGTCTAAAAATTTAATAAGCGAAGAGCTTCAACCACTTCTTAAAGATAAGGTTACTACTGAAAATTATTATTTAAAGGAATTTTTTTTCAAGCAATAGAATAATAATTTGCTTCTAACAGTATAAAAGAGTTCTTATACAGTATACAGTTCTTTCAGTACAGTTATTTCTCAAGTATCGCCGTTGTTTTTATTTGTCCAACCCTTTTGCTGACAATGGAACAATATTATTTTTTTCTTCAAATTTTTTATTACTTTCGCCAGGAAAAAAAATAATGGCCTGAACTCATCGCATCTTGAAATATTATTTTATGACTTCTTTCAAGCCTCCTTGATTTGACAACTAGCTTCAAAACAAGACCTTGAAAATTAGTCGTTTAGAAATCGCCTCGTTAGTATTGTTTTTATCCTAAGAGAAGCAATTCTCTGTCGAGAATCCTTCTCGGGAGTATACTCTTGCAAGATATATTTTTATACACTTTTATTCAATTTGGTTTGTTTAATGTTTGTGCAATTAAAATTTTGTAATCAACTTTTCACTCACCTTCTCATGAGATATTCCGAAATGTTGTATACTTTGATGTTCGAGACGAAGACACATTGCTGTAGTATTTTCAGATTTTAATCATCAGTTAATCGATTAATTTAATTTAATTTCGGTTTCGTGCCTGTGGCAACACTTAGTAGTGAATTTGAGAAAAAATTATCTGAAAATTCTATAATAATTATGATAATGGATTATGGACGAGTTTTCTGCTTTGTTTATTTACATTTAAGTGCTAGAACTACATAATTCCGGTGTAATGCTAAGTCAATGGAATCTTCAAAGCGGGAGTCCAACATACCACCAAATAAAGTCAAAGTTTTTAATGTAAGCAAGCAAAAAAGAAAACTCGTCCATTCATTAAAGACTAAAAGGCAGAAAATAATTAGAATTACAAAAATTATAATTTATAGTGCAATAGTTTTGTATGACATACTGCATCATAAATAACAGAGATACAATTATCTGCTTAATAAATAAACACAGAGGATGATCTTGTTGCGAAAACAACGACAATCTTTAGACCGAAAACCAGCGCACTTACTAAAGACTTACTATGGACTAAAAGCATAACAGAGTACAAAAAATGCAAAGAAAAAATGTTTCGTTATGTATTTTCTTTTGTCAACGACATTATTTTTTGACGGCTAATTTATGTTGAGGCACGTTTGGTTGTAAAATATATGTTAAAAGAGATATATCAGAGAACTAAATTTTAAGATACATTTTTCAAGATGGCCCACCCGCTTAGTTGAAGTAGCAAGTGCGGAATCGATACGCTGCGAAGAACATATTTAGGATAAAAAATAAAATTTGTTCAGAATACACCCTATAAATTTTCTAGTTCAGCAATTTTCTTTTAACACTTCACTGAGCAGAATGTGTTTTTCCGCTGTGTCATCAACAATGGATAACGCCCGTATATTTGCTAGTCAAAACAGGAAAATAGAAATATTTGTTTCGAAGAATTTATAGCGAACTATTTGCTTCCAAGAATCTATCTTCGAAACAAAGGAATTAAATTAAAAATTATATCATCAACTCCGTAAGTTTAATATTGAAGTGAAAGTACGGAATGCGCATGATAAATAATGCATGGTATGAAATATTGTTTAGCAACCCTCCGCACTTTTGCGCATGCGCCGGGCGGAGTTATTTTTATCAAAACAGGGGGAAGTGAAGAATAGAAGGGTGATGTTTACATTTTATTGAGCGTAATCTGACAAAGAACTCCGGAAATGCTCTCATATGACTCATTGCCTGACACCCCTTTCCGGTGTAAAATCGTCCAAAAGTGCTAGTCTCGGAATCCGTCGCTGAACAGCATTCTGAATTTTCTGGTTAAACTATTTTCCCCTTTTGAAGTTACACAATTGCTATCGGCGGAGATGAAATTCTTAATTAACCCTCCGTTAGGCATGGCTGATCTCTTGGATTACTTGTGTACATTTTAGGTTTGTCTTTGAAATTAGTTGTCAATGGCTTCAAACCCTTTTAGCTATCCTCATAGACCTTCGAGGAGTTAAGATTAACAAAGTTTCAATATAAACCATCCATTACGATGGGCCGAAGACCGAATTTCCAATATCTCAGATCGGCGCGCTGGTAAGATTTTACTTGATTACTGTTTTTTGATATTTAATTTGTATATTTTAATATGTGTACTTATGTAATTGCTTATACAAAATGGGTTTCACGGAATGAGCGAATTATTTAAATGATTGTTTAAAATCGGCGCGACTAATACTAGTACAATTTCCAATTTCTAGATGGTTTGTACAAAATACGATAATTCCGAGGAGAACGATTTGCGAAGAATTCAGAGATGCTTTAGCAAGATTGTGGAATTGTTAATAATATACACAACAATAAATATGTTTTAGGTATTTAATTACAAAATTTGTTATGCACAGGAAGCGAGTTTGCCAATATCACTTGTTAGTCTCGTAAAGTAGAGACAGGCAGCTTGAGTAATACTAATTATGAAGAGCTGCTGGATAAGCTAAAAGCGTCCTGGCTTATTGCATGCAGTGGAATTTCTATGAGATGGAGCATTTTTAGAAATGACGAATCGTATGATTTAAAATAGACATTTATTAGACGACCACATTTAAGAACATATTTACATATCACATCTTATAGTAAAGCAGCAGCTTACAGCTGAAGTCTCTCCGAGAGAGAATGCTTAGAGAACCGTAACACTTCCTCTCTTTCCCTCTCTTCCGAAATGACATAGTAGAGACAAGTATATATACTCTAATAATCATTTACATATCAGCTGCGGGAATCGGATAGACAACGTCATACGATTCCGATTAAATAGCTGCTAAAAATGGATGTCAAGTGAAGTGATTAATTTAAAGAAAGAATGCTTCAAATCTTAGAATAAAGGTACGAGAGACAATTTAGAAAAGATGCAAGCTTCTTAGCTTAAAATGCAGAATTTCCCAACAAAATTTAAAGAAGAAGGGGTTCTAGGATGGAAAATGAGCGCGAGAATCATCGAACCTAGCGGAGAGTTAAAAGCCCATTGAAGATGATAGGGGACACTTGAGATGGAATTACAATTCCACACGCCAAGTCAGCGTCAGGATATTTGACGCAAATAGCACATAATTTCAAATGAATTCTGTCTGGAAACCATGAAATTGGGAGTCGGTCATCAATCGGGATACGACAGCGTGTTTCAATCTGATGACTGAAGTTTGGTTTAGATTAGTTGTATTAATTAATGTCCACTGTTAAGCAACACGAGAGTTGTTTTTGGACGGACCTCGTAATTTTGAACGACTGTCAGATAACGGGAACGATGCCTGATTTGGTAACCCCTCTCTAAACTTCCGCACCACACCAGTGGGAAGACATTTGGCCCAACGTATGATTTAACGTGTAACAAGCGTGCACATACACGGCGAATCTTCAGTGGAATCTGATTTCGATCCTGGTCCCAGAACCGAGTCCTTACCACTAGGCCATCGAGGCCCAACCGGTGAATGTAAAATTAAAAGAAATTCTCCAGAATACTAGAACATTTCACATCCAAAAGTTTATTAAAAGAGAGAAGCTAATTTTTGAATAACTCTTATTTTTGGAATGATCACAGTCTCGTGAAGCATAAGCAACCAATGAATTAATATTTAATAAGACTAGCTTAAAACTTTTTGATTAATGGTTTTATGCTTTTTTAATTCAAAAAATCTAGATACGATATGACAATAAATTATATACCCTTAAGCTAAAAAAAATTTTTTTTAAATCTGTTTTTAAGAAAATCTGACACAAAAAATTAAAGCTAATATAATTTTTTCAGCGCAAAACATTTTAATTCAAGTTAAAGCTATAAGTTTTCATTACCTAAACTTTATGCCGAACAATTTTCTTCCTCTTCTTAATAAATGATTACGCATTGTTTGAAGAGCAAGTCATTAAATTTGACTTCCGTAATTTATAATTTCTGTTTTCGTTGTGTTTTGCTTTTGAAATATTTAAAGATTCTTAATTTTTTTTTCACCTCGAATAAGCAAAATTAATAGTTTCTTACTTGGAATATGGCATTACCAAAAGAGGCTTTTAATCCATTGAAAACCACCTGTAAATTAAATCAGAAAGGATATTAATTACGGAGGATTAGAATAGAAATATTGTCTCGATTATGACGCAAAAACTTATGTCTAAGCAAGATAAATATCCAGGAATCCATGGATTTAAGAACAGTCGTATTGGCTGATTAAATGTGTTTGCTTTGTAAAAAAGAAGCTATATTTGCGGAAAGTACATGAATGAAGACGCTAATGAATCCATTGCATTCAAAATACTGAAAAACTTGGTCAGAAAAAGAAATTTTAAAATCTGTTTGCAAATATTTGATTATAGATAAATCTCAAGAGTTCATTATGCATATATGTCTTTTTCTAAGAGACGTGAAAAAAATTCAACTTCAAACTCTATTCAAAGGAAAATATATCACTTTTTTTGCTGAAATCTTCACTAACGAAATAAATTAATAGAAACAAATGTGTGCAAATATTGAATTTTAATTTCGCAGTTTAATAATTATTTATTTAGATGGGAGGAGGAATTTTCGCTCGATAAAGAATAGATTGACAATGACTTAATCAAGAAAGATATTTGAACTTGAATTAATATAAATTTGTCACCATTCAGTGAAGTAGCAATCACAGTTTCACAGTACAAACAGTTTGAACAAGTTATTAATATTGAAAAAAAAGAGAGAAAAGTGTCTGGTTTAATTAAATAAAACTACATCTGAGCAGAGAAGTTTTCCAATAATGTAATAAACACGACTAGTAATTACTATGAGAAATATCTGTAACAAATTTCCCATTGACATTTTCTCATAGAAATGGAAAGTGTAACATAGTAATATGTATCGGTGTTTTATACGGTTTGTAGCTATAGATTAAATCTATTTTCAAATGTGTAGAGTACCTCCATGAAAAAAAATTATGAAAAATATTAAAGAGAACTGTAAATCGTGACTAAGTCTTCCAATTTAAAGGATAAATAAATATAACTAATAATCTCACTTAATTTTACTTTAAATTCTAATATTATATATTTTTAAATCTTAGTACTATATTAATGTATTCCAAAATCGCTTGTCTTAAACTCCAGTTTCGTTTTATTTCTCACGCTGGAGGTATATTAATTCTCGCGTTTTGGCATATTTATTACTAAAAGAATATTCTAATTACTGCCACGCGAAATCAGCGATTTATTACCGCCATACTTTTCCCTAAAACACTTACGTAATTTACTAAAAATAGCTACTATTCCCTACACTTTGATCACGTGTCTATATGTTATTCCCTTATCTGAGAGTATGCAGGGATTTTCTGCTCGCTTTGTTCTTGAAACTTCAACTAAGATGCACGTATGTCCGCCACTCTCATAAAAATGACTTAAATATTTGGATAATAAAGAAAATTAGAATATAACTCGGCTTTTTACTGACTACAACCACGAAATCGTTTTATATATAAATAAAAATAATAACGTCTGTAAAATGTTAATTAGACTTTCGTATCATTTGAATGGTAAATTTTCATTTACGAGAGCGATTTTTTCCAACATCCGATCGAGGCGCTAAACAGTCAGACAAGTGGTAAGAGCTGGAGATGCGCGGTGGGAAACTGCAGATGTCTCTAAGCTCAACTATTGCCGTCACTAATTGGCCATTTCAGTTGAGCTGTCAGCTCGTAAACATAGCTGATAGAATTAATGCTCCCTCCAAGTGCGAGTTGTGTAGTTTTACTCGCTTTATTCAAGCAAAAGGTTGGTTTGTGGAAAACGATCAATGCAGTTGTTTCTTATCAGACTTGACCACGACTACGAAGAGCCATTCTGACTTCTGGAGTTGCCTTATTCATGACAAAGCCCGCCCTCACAGCGCTGTTGTAAACTAGAAGCCTCTGGAGCAGTTTAAATGAGACGTGCCTGATCACCGGTGTAAAGCCCCGACTTAGCGACGAGTGATTATTCGTCTCTTCCATGAAATAAAGGACTGGCTAGAGGGACAAACTTCCAGAAAAATAAGAAGATTTGAAGCAACGTTAAGGCCCCTCTCACATCACTGTCGGTAACGTTCTTCGAAGAGGGGATCAGAAACCTGGTCCACCGATATGAAAAATACCTCAATCTTCAAGGCGATTATACCGAAAAGTAATCATGTTTGAACAGGTCTTTTGGTAATAAATTCATTTTGTTCTCTACTCTTTTTTTATGGTCCATCTGAGATTGAAAGAAAAGGCGCTCGTATCTAAAACTATTTCATATGCAACTTACATAATAAAAAAATAAATTCCTTTTGTTCTCTACTCTTTTTTATGATCCATCGGGGGTTGAAAGAAACGGCGCTCGTATCTAAAACTATTTCATATGCAACTAACATAATAAAAGAATAAATTCATTTTTTTCTCTACTCTTTTTTATGATCCATCGGGGGTTGAAAGAAACGGCGCTCGTTTCTAAAACTACTTCATATGCAACTAACGTAATAAAAAATACCAAAAGATTTTTTTAAAAAGGAATTTCGAATTTTAAACATTCAAAAAGGATTCTCTGCTACAAAAGAAAGGGATTTTTCTGTTCTGTTTTTATTCCACAGAATTCTTCTTCAATAAGAGATCTGCAAGTTCAAGTAAGAAACTGATAATAAGCCTCTGAATACTTAATAACACTTGATACCTATTTTCAGTTATTTTCATATAATTAAAAAAAGGAACCCTTAAAATAAATGTTTATATTAAACATAAAATAAACCAAGGACAATGCAAACGTAAGAAATTGATGAAAAAAACGATATGACATTTGAGTGTTTTGTATACACTTAATAACTTTAGGAAAAGCTTCTATAATTGAAGTAAAAATGTTTTTCAATAAGTGTTGAGTGTCATTCTTTTTTTATTTTTAATTTCAAATAATGTAAGATTCACTTGACGTTTCTTTTACTGTACTGCGTTTTATGAATTGTACATGAGTTTGAATAAATAATTAGTTCTGTTATATATGGCATTAGAGGGATTAAAATTAAATATCAGGGAGAACCTAATATCCAGAAAGAATTTTGTCACCTAATAAAGCATCAACGATTTAATTATTTTTATGGCGTTTGTGAAACCTAAGTTATTTCTCCTTTTCCCCGAATATAAATTTCAAATTCCGCAGCATAAAATTTTTATTATCATCTAATATTAATTAGCCGAAACACTACGTTACATGATTTAAATTTATTGATTATTCTTATTTGTTCACCTCACTTCACTTTACTTAATCAACATTACGTTCACATTTCCATTCTCTTCTATTTAATGCAAATGCATTCGTGAGAACAAATATTATATAATCATGCAGAATTTTGAAATGAAAGTAACGACACGTCACATAAAGCCGTAGGCATGTGGTGAAAGTCACAAAATATGGCCTTTAACAACTTGTAAGATAGCATTATACTGACCAATGGAATGAGGTATTTTTTTCTCCTCCATGAAGCTGATTTTTAAATCGACGATATAGCTTAACAACATGAATCGACTCACGGAAGTAAAAATTTTGGCTTAAAAATTATAAGAAGTAACGACATTTTTACACTAAAGCTTTATATTATAGAAGTTTTACCTCAGCAACAAATTTTACAAACGAAAGTTGAATTATTATAAAATTCTCTTTTATTATTTATTTGTCTCGAGTTCCAATCTTGGTCCAGACAACGATCGGGTGAAGTTTTTCGCGCAGAATTTAAAGTTTATTTGCACAGTTATTCCATCTAACATTTTTGCATGTTTTTGAGACTATGTGAGTTTTTAAATTGCATATGATTACTTGAAAGTATTCATATTTTTCTCTGCTTATAAAATTTCTTTGAAATGACAAATATATTTCTGCTTTTTCTTAAATATTGTTCATTTTCGTTTATGAATGCTATTTTCCCTGTTTTAATTTAAGTTTTTCAATCAATTATAGATATAATTCTACCATTCCCCTGAACTTCTGATCTGATAATAAGTAATACAGTTTTGATTCAGCATTGTAGGTATCCTTTATGATAACATTAATGAACTATCTCTTTTAGGCGATATCTCAGTTTGCAAGCTTGACGATATCTGGCCAAATTTGTAATAGGGACTAATCTCATCGTTTCATTATTTTTTGTCTTTTCGAGCACTGTGAATTTAGATTTCTAATAAATTTGCTATACATGCCTCGTGTTAATATAACTAGGTTAAAAGGCGACTGACTATAAGACTTGGCTCATTAATCATCCATGAGGCAATTGCCAATGATGAGAGACATCGGAAATATTTTGATTTTTCATTTTGTTTTTCTTTACTCACAATCAATATTTTGTACTTATATATCTCTAATGTTTATGAAGCAATTATACAAATTAAAAAAAGTACCGTTTATTTTTAATTAGCGAATAAATTTGTCATATTCTTCTTCCAAAGATTTTCGTAGAAACATTACACATGCTAATTATGCATGTAATTAACCCTTTGCTCTCCGAAAGATAATAAGATGCATAATTATAAACGTGCGAGTGTAAGGATTGATTTAGCGCTTTAGGAAGCTGAAAAATATTGTTATTAATCTGTTTCAATTCCTAAAAATCAATCTGTGTGTTTTTGCTATAATATGGTTTTTATAATAAGCGCTGTTCAGCAAGAATGTGTAAAAGATGCATCATTCAGAATGTCGCGACATAAGAGTGCAAAGGGTTAAAATGAAAAAAATCTGTTTATTACACTAACAAAAATGAGTTCTAAAAAACTGTCTTCAATTATTATGCAGTTTATTTCTATTCTTTACTCTATGAGTTTTTTACTAATTGATGACATTTAAATTCATTTGCTTTGTGTATAAAGACTCCTTTTGTTGTGCTTCTTCTTAAAAAATCAATTGAGTGTGCTCAAAATTGGAAGAACAAAATTTATTAAAAGTTTTGAACACCTGCGCCATTAAAACCAGAAAAAAAAACTTCATGTTCAAAGTTTTTTTCCCATAAAATAAAGGTAAATGACATCAGTTTATACTTTTAAGTGGCTCACCAATCTTACTTTGAAATCCAATGCGCATCCTTCAGGAACAAAATGACGTGACATCAGAGCACAACGAGAAACAGCTTGGCATTAAATAATAGATGACACATAGAGTTACGTTTATCATGCGCCTGTGATGTCAAATTAGTGAGTATTTATTTAAATGCATCAAAAGTAGACATTTTTGTACTTTTAATACATCAATTGCTACCCCATTTAGCAATTATTATTTTTAATTAATTTTCTAACTATAGGGAATGCTAATACAGTAAAATCACATTTTATTACAATACAGCTTTTATTGATCACAAAATGGTTGGATTTATTCCTTTAACAGAAACTTGTTCTTGTACTTTTTCCTTGCTAGCATTGAACTTTTGGAATAATCTGTATTTGAGAATATTTCCAGAAACTAAATATTCATTTTCTATCCTTGGAAACGATATGTTTGCTTACCATATTAAAATTCAATTATGACTGAAACCAACCGTAAAATTAATATCAAAGTGCACGCTACTACTGAATGTTTGCATTCAAAACAATCAGTTGAAAATAATCTGAGGAATGCATTTATTATCATCGGTTATTTCGGTGCTTTTATCTACTTGATACATTCGATATCAAATACATTCATGAGAAATTCTTAAGCAAACAATGAGAAAAGGCATTTACCAGATTATCATTTAAGATGAAATTGATGTTCTTTGTAACTCATTGTGCAGAGTTTAATGTTATTGTGGAAGTTACATAAAATTGCTAGTTAATAATTCTTTTGAAATTATGTATAAGTATTATCATCATCGGATATGCTTTAGAGATGATGAAATTGTTAATTGAAAATTTTATACAGACCACAGAATGCAGAAGAATATACTTATATAAATGACTAATGTAATTTGTTTTTCAGTACAAAGGAAAAAATGTTTTATCGTATTTTTTATGTTGTATGCTAGAGAAATTTAGTTAATTTAACTGTATTTCTCTCTATATTTTAAAAAACGATGAACACAAGCATAATTTGGGCGGGAAAAGAATATTTTATAAAGATGAACTCTAACATATCATGTATGCAAATGCGCAATAAAACATAATTTAATACATATTCGTGTAGCAGACAAATAGATTGCATGTTTATGCAAGTTAAGTACTTGATGCACTCTGCAATTGCATATTTGATGCAGCACACATATCTTCGTATATATTCGTAAGTTATTTATTCACAGCAATGTTATATCTCAGCAGCAAAAATAATGAATACGAATCAATCGTCAAAAAGGCGTAAAGGTGAGTGAAGGAAACTATTTCATTTTCGGCGGCCGTCTTTTATTTGACCTCTCGTAGCTTCGGTCACATTAGGAGAATTCTCATGACATTTGTAGTTAAAATAAGGATTTAGAAAATAAAAAATCGCCACTACTTTAATACATATAAAATCGATTGGTCACTTGCTAGATGACAATAAATGGACAAGTAGATTGAAGTTACTGGAAAATCTCAGATGTTAAATATTCTGAGCTGACTGCAATTATTTTGCTAAACTAAGCTCACTGCGATTATTTTGATGTGTTAATGAGATATTCTATGAAATGATTCTACTATCGACAGAACTTATTTCCGAAACATAAATGAAATAATGACGTTCGTGTAGAAAAAACATCATTAGCATGTGATGATTTTTCTCGCATTTTTTGAAAAATGATTTTATCTGTTCTTGTTTCTTATTAATTAAATTTATAATTTAATGTACATTAATAATATATAAAAACATAAAATGAATATTTTTTCCTGAAATTTTTTTCACAATAAGTTAGTTTTATCTTTCGATTTCAGCGAACTTGTATCTCTCATTTAATGAAATATTTTAAAGAGCATTAATAATGTCCTAAAATTTTTGCATTAACTTTTCGAGGGCCAAATTGCTACTGGGCAAATAATTATTAATTTGTGAACTGACATCAAGACTTCAATTATTATTTACAAGTCCGGCCCGAAGGGGTTTCGAACCGTGCGAGCCCACTAGGCCCCGGGTCACTGACTGATTTTTCAAAATTGATGAAAATATATTTTATTGATTTATTTAACGAAATAAAAATTTGTTGTCGAGGTTTGCCTTCTAGAACCCAATATTACAATATTTATTTCGAAATAATTTATCTGCACTTGATCCAAACGTTTTAACTGTTCTGAAAATTATATTGACTTTTACCAATTACCGTCGCATCTTCAGAAAGATCTTTCTTAAGATCTTTAAAAATAATTAAAAATTATCTGATATCTAGCATTTATCCAGGAAGATTTACCTCATTAGCAAATCTATTGAATCCGAATTTACCAAAAAAACTATATTATAATATTATCAACGAATTTGCTATAAAGCATGTAAGCTGTAAAGTATGAAACCAAAATAACATATTAAAAGCTTATTCTCGATTTTTTTTGTGTGATTGATATATTAACTTTATTTAAAATAATTTAATTATTTATTATTTTCACGTTCTAAACCAAATTGTGCAATAGAATAAATAAAAAAAGGCAATGAATTATTTTGCTGAACGAAATTTGTTTCAAGGCCCCGCACGTCAATTTTGCACCGGGTCCCGCTTTTGTTCAGGCCAGTTCTGATTAGATCCTTTCTGTAAGACTGCATGACTGCAGATGACAAAATTGACGACGGAGAATTTCACTGAACATGTCTGGAAACATTGTAATTAAAATGGGATTCTTTTCCAGAGATTTTTTTGCATTGTTTGTCTTTTTGCATAAATAGCTAATACATTAAGATAGCAGGAAACATAAGCGTTCTTTTACGAAATTAAAACAAAGATATTGTGTGCGTGAAAACGATCACTCGGATATAACTCAAAAATCGACAAACTTTTTTCATCGTTCAAATATAATTTATTAAATCAGATATATACCAATTGCAAAGACAACTAATGCCCCACCCTTTTGGTTTGGACTATCATGCTTGAAATTCATTTGAGAACTTGTCAGATTAGTTGGCGAAACTCTAAATTAAGCGATTTTCACGAGATTCGTTCAGAGCTAACTTCGCACCATTAAGAGAGTTTTTCATAGAACGAAAGAAATTGTTTCAAAAATAAAAACACGCCGGTTACATCAAATATTCTCGATTAATTTCTCTCAATTTCTGGTGATTCACCAAATGTGTAAAGAGTTTGGCATTGTTGGAATGGAACAAAAATTTCGACCACTTTTTATCAGCTACTTACGTTAGTTTTATTTGTCACTAAAATCAGAAACCATGATCTATCATTTCGTCAGACAACGACAATGCTTAATACACGATTCTCCTCCAATATCACCACGCACAAAGTAGCAACTTTCTTGACATCCATCGATGTTCTGCCGACTTCGTGTCGCTTCAGCGGTTTTCTTCCGAAACTACTATACACAAAGTAGCATCTTTCTTGACATCCACCTCTCCTCTTTCACATTCGTGACGCTTTAGTGATTCTCTTCCAATATCACAACACACAAAGTAGCATTTTTCTTGACATCCAATGTTTCTCTGCCAACTTCAAGACGTTTCTGTGGTTTTCTTCAACACGACAACACAAAGTAGCATCTTTTTGACATACCTCTCAGCCCTTATCCCTTCGTGACGCTTTACCTGCTCTCTTTCATTATCACCACACATAAAACAGCATCTTTCTTGACATCCATCTCTGCTCTTTCACCTTTGTGACGCTTTAGTGGTTTTCTTCCAATGTCACCACGTACAAAGTAGCATTTTTCTAGCCATTCAATGCTTCGCTGACAACTTC
>BGPR01010030.1:0-54511 GCA_013235015.1 Araneus ventricosus
ATATATATATATATCAAAACCAACATATAAACACAAAATAAAAACTCAAAAACAGTAAAAAAGGACAAAATGGCTAAATAGACAAAAACCAGAAAAAACCAAAAAAAATTGAAAAATATCATATATATATATATACTATGGTGGGATATGTATATGATTGTTTTCCGATGTAAAATGAGCTCCTGAATGCAATGGTACCATCCGTTTCTCGGTATCTCAATTAGTTATCGAGATAATCGCGATTTGATGCAAATTTCATGTAGTGCAGTTTCATATGGGCTATGTACAATAGGGTGGATCGCTCTTCTATGGAGGAAAAAAAAATTATTATTAACCAAAACCTACCTATGCGGAAAAGATGTTCTATGGAATGGAGATTAAGAGAGAAATAATAAAAAAAATTAAATTCTAAATTTAATACTGTCGCGAGGAGGTTGAATTTTCGAAGAAAATGGAAAAATACTTAATTTTGATTATTGATTATACGATTTTAGATTCGAAATAATTGTTTTTTTGCAATATAAATAACCAAATGTGTTGATTAATAAGTAGTGTGTACTAAGTAGTGAGTAGTATAATGTACATTGCAACATCCCCACACCGTCAAATCAGTCCGGTTAAACAACTAGAGCAGTTGGCTATGACTCTGCGTGCTTTCAAAATTCTTCGAAGAGCTAATTCCCTTATGTGATTTCCGTCGTCAGCTAGCATTGAAATCAGGACATTTTCTGGATGGCCAAAAAATCAGTTTCTTTTAATAACAGGGTCTATGACCTCCTTCAAATCATTCGAGAAATAACGCGATAAAACGATTGATTGATGCAAATGCTGTCCCTCATAGATTAATTATGGTTTCCTTTTTATCTTGAACCACTTAGACGCATAGACTTTTGCGATGAATGTCGTTAATGTCAATAAAGCCTCGAATGAATTTTCGTGAGCTACATTGAACCTGAGAATTCTGTTCGCGATTCTAAGCCACCTTGAGTGGCAAACTTTTCCAGGATTTATCTTCGACAGACTTTATCTTTAATGGCAGCAGTTTATAACTTCACAAATTTCCATTAAGTACAGTTGATCAGTACTTAAATCTTTCTTGTTAGTCACTTCACATAGCGTGTTTTCTATTGGCGTGGATGAAACTACAGATAGCTTCTCGCATCCGGCCAACGATTTTCTTATTTCGCCAGTCAGGCTTCTGGGCCCAGTTGTGGTTCTATCCACATGCGCGAATAGATGACGTAGTGGAAGACCATTGTAGTCGACGATTCAGGATCAGTTCCATGTTACGTATAATACCTCCTTTGACACCTATGTTGACAGATGTTCCGTCACAATCAACTTTGTGACATCTATGCCATTGTCAACGCATGAAAAAAAACTATATATGTTATTTTCGATAATTTTTGCTCTCCCGAAATTTACAGACACCTGGCCGATGTACTCAGAGCCAGGTTCTTTTACCAAGCTTATGTGTTCTTCTATTATGGCTTTTCTTCTGTTGTCTTCCATTGATAGAGTCCTGTCTTTTCGCCCATCGAAGTATAAACCAAATTGGTCATGGTCATAATCTTTTATGACCTGAGAAAATAGAGCAGCTCTTGTCTTTGTTCTCCCACGCCGAATTTTTTTCTGTCAACAACGTTCAGAACATTGCTTTCTGAGATAATGCCCACATCTTGAAGCGCAGCTGACACGATGGCAGCGCCTGCTCGGTCGGAAATACCAAATCGGTCCAATGTTCAAACTGCAGCTAAAACTTTTGTCACTACAGGTGTGAATGTGGGGAAGATTCCATAAAGTACCACTTCCGACTTATGGAGGGGTGGGAGGATAAAGCAGGAGACAGAAAAACGATAGGATTGCCTACTGCTCTAGTTGTTTAACCGGACTGATTTGACGGTGTGGGGAGGGGGAACTGAGTCATAAATTGTTGCAATGTACATTATACTACTCACTACTCATTAATCATCACTTTTCGTTATTTATATTGCAAAAAACCCAATTATTTCGGATCTAAAATCGTATAATCAATAATCAAAATTAAGTATTTTTCCATTTTTTTTAAAAAATTCAACCCCCTTTCGGTAGTATTAAATTTAGAATTTAATTTTTTCTATTATTTTTCTTTTAATCTCCATACCATAGAACATCTTTTCCGCATAAGTAGGCTTTGATTAATAATAATATTTTGTTTGAAATCGTATAATCAAAATTCAGTATTTTTCAATTTTTTTTCGAAAATTCAACCCCTTGCGGCAGTATTAAATTTTGAATTTAATTTTTTTTATTATTTTTCTCTTAATCTCCATACCATGGAACATCTTTTCCGCATAAGTAGGTTTTGATTAATAATAATATTTTTTTAAAATCGTATAATCAAAATTCAGTATTTTTCCATTTTTCTCGAAAATTCAACCCGCTTGCGGCAGTATTAAAAGTTGAATTTAATTTCTCTTATTATTTTTCTCTTAATCTCCATACCATAGAACATCTTTTCCGCATAGGTATGTTTTGAAATTCTGAAAAAAAAATTTCCATCCACCCTAATGCACAATATATACTATGTTCGGTTATGTTTTAACTAATAAAACATTCCCAAACATTGCTTTGCTACAAAATTCAGACTGTTTTTCCGCAGGGTAAATGGAGATTTAAATAATAATTGTTACAATAAGACGAGGAAAGCAAATAATATAATTTTTTTTTAAATCTGTACAAATTTAAAGTCTTTCTCTAAAACTCATAAACTGCTATTTTCATGGTTTATGTCTTCATCGTTTAAGCTGTTAGCATATGAAACTGCAGTCTTTCATTTCATCTCGGAAGATGGAGGCTATAAGAAGTAAATTTTGTTACAGACGAGGTAAAAACTTATTTGACGAGGAGTCTTATTTGTAAGCAAACCTTCAGTTCCCAGGAGGTTTTACGTTCTCCAGACTGCCTGGGCAAATACTTATTCTAGTCACAAAATGTAAAAAAGATAAGCGTTAAATGTAACATGTGGCATTCTTCACTTTCATTGCGCATCTTGCGAAAAAGAAGAAACAGCTTCTGAGATAAAGAAAAACCGAGAATATATTTGATAAATGCTTGTTTAGAAATCTTGATTGTTTCGGTTCTAATTTGTATTGTTATGATTAATTGTTTACATTTCTAATGCGTTAATGATTTCTTCTTTCAAATGTTATGAAATGCAATATCGGAAACATATGAATAAAAGAATAAAGTTATATATGTAAGATTAGAAATAGAGACAAGAAAAAAATATACAGAGTTAACTAAGCTTCAAATATATTTTGTAATTCATCCTTTGGAAAAATATTGTCGTAAATTCTTATTTCATAAATTTAGCATTAATTCTTAAGATATTTACTTAGAGCTTTTGAAAAAACATATACACATTAATAGACAGTATATCACGTTCATGAAAAGCATAATTATGGAGAGAACTTATAAGATTAATCGAAATCATGTATCACCGCAGTTTCACACTTAAATGATTACCAAACATAACAACAAAGACAACCAAACATAACTGAACAATATGCGTTTAATTAACAGTAATAGGTGCGTTTTCAAAACACATAGAGTTAAAAGAAGTTGTTGGAAGACGTGTTCCTTAATACAAGAGACTCAACGAGGATTTTTGAAGATTATGGCGCACATAAAGGTTTCAGGTGATCTCTTGCAAAAACATTTCAAATAATAATTTCGACTGGCACTCTGCTAAAATTATGAATCACCAATTTCTCTCCATCTAGTTGACATGTTTCAGTTGCGAAGAGCGACATGGTGAAAGGGGTGAAAGGATAAAGGACCTGCTGTGGTGAAAGCTTATTTCACAGGGCAGCCATTTCTTCACCTGTTGTTCATACAAAAGTTCTAATAAAACTTCTTACAGAAATATTAACCCTCTCACATCGAGCGAGGTGGTCCGGGGCGGTCTGGAGATTTCGCCTTAACATCAACAAAAGCCGGTATGAGCCGGTTGGCTTCTTTTATGGGGAGGTGAGGTTCTGAGATCGCTTATGTGATAAGCGCTGTAGGTAGGGATTGCAATCCGGAAAACCGGATTCGGTAATCCGGCGGATCCGGCATCATTAGACGTCTACCGAATCCGGTAAATTAAAAAAATACATGAAGCCGGTTTCTTGAAAAAATACTCGCGTTGTTGCAAGAGTAGGTACTTAAATGCGTGGTGTGTACGAGTCGTTCGACGCTGACTCACCCGTTTCACATATAGACATTCTTATTGTTCAATTGATAGATGAATTATGTTTATGTTGCATTTACGAGTACGAGAATTATTTAAGTAGATAATTAGATTAGAAATGAATTGAGTAACGATCCATATCTCTGATTTTTCTTTATAATACGACTTTCTTCTTACATAGTGACCGAAATAACGTTTTAAATTGTAAGTATGTACCTATTTGTGTTGCATTGCAGGTACTAGTCTAAAAGTTCTAAAACAAACATGCCACTTTTGAAACCAATTCAAAATGAAAACAGGAATATTAATATACTTACAGAATAAAAAAAATATGATGATGATACAAGACGAACTGATGATACATTTACTATGTCGAAAAAAAGGCTGTAAGACTAGAAATGAAAAATACCTTAGAAAGAGTTGTTCAAAATGATAGCTTTAGAGAAAACGTAGATAATACAGTAGTTTACTTAAAATAATAATTTAAAGTAAGTATATTAAAAAAATACGAAGAAGTTTTAAACTCGTTATTGTATAATTGTGCCATTGATTTAACAGATTCATGATGACTGTCATAATTATAAGAATGAGACTGCTTGGCGTGTCTAAAATACCTAATTATTGTGATCTCAGTTGATAAGCTTGATTTAGTTAGATTTAATATAAGTTACTTACATAATATAAGCTATATTACAAGTTATCATTGATGTCATTTGTGAAATCTAGTAAGTGAGACTGAACTTAACCGCCCGTCATTATCTAATTATTACTAAACTAATATAACAATTACAATTTAACTAGTTACACTGCACTAAGTTTTTATTGTTGATTCATACGTAAATGTTGATTAATTCTGACAGTGTAAATAAAGTTGATTTCATAAGAAATTAACGCTTTTTTTATAAACTTTGTAATTTAACATCTTTTATACAGTTGATTTTGGAATGAAAAGGCAAAATAGTTTTGATGTGTCCAATCCGGCCGGATCCCGTCGGATCGATGGGAATCCGGCCGGATCCGACCGGATTGAAATTGGTGCCGGATTGCAATCCCTAGCTGTAGGGGAGTCCAATTAGTGGGCTCTTTTTCACAGCTGATTTCTGAGCGGCTTACCTCTTGAATATCAAGGGGTGGATTGATGGGGCAAATGACCACCCAGATTAGGAGAATCCAATTCATGTCGTATCCTCCCGAAATGTCCCGGTGTTAAAGGAAGTATGAAAAAGACGACACTTCGGGATTAAAGAGTTAATAAGTTCGTCTAACCTGACGTTCAGATATCAGGTATGGGCATATTAAGTGGTCGCAGATAAAGCAGTTTCCGAGATTTAATACAAGTGTCTGTATCGCATGGGCACCTTTTATGAAAAAAATATTGAAACAATTTCTTGTAAAATTCACTACCAGGTGGCGACACTTGTATAGAAACAAAATTTAATTAAATTCTTAAGATTTTGAAACATTGAAACAGCGTATTTATAATAGAGAAGACACAAATGTGCAAAGTTTCAAAACTTTCGCACTTACAAAATTACAAAATTCCATCTTTAAAAACATGAAGTTGAATAGAAGGACATTATATTCATTCACCTGCGAATTTTTTTCCCTGAGTTACCATAAAATAAGAAATTTAGGAACTTGTTGCACACATATCGGAATAGTGACCAATTTAAATGCATAATGAAAGCATCTTTTCCAATCAAGGAGATTCATACTGAAATTCATAGAAAGTGCTTTTTCACTTAAAAAAGCATTCTGTCTCATTTTCTCTTATAATGATTCAATATACAGGGTGGTCATAAGATATCGTGAGGGTTGTGGATCTCGACTGTAAAAAATTCTCTCTAGTCAAATGCAACCATATTTGGTCTACATAGTATTACGATCATGCTATTTCGATTTACGCGAAAACATATTTTAGTTCCAATATTCGTCACAAAAGCAATATGGCTCTGAGATAGGTGACCTGAACAGTTAGTTGAAAAAATTGCAGAAATCACAATTTCCACTGCAAATTTTATTTTGGCGTTGCAATACACCAAGTTCAATGTGTTTACATTTCAAGCGTTTCAAAATATGCATTCTTTGGATTGCATCTTTCCCCGCAGAACGTAGCAGTTCGAAGGTTATTTGTAAGTTTTGCAGTGTTAAGTAACCTTCCAAAGTGGCTAAATTATAAGCGTTCCCTTTGCAAACCACATTTTTCAGATAACGCCACAAACAAAAAAAAATCACAGGGAGTAAGAACCGGGGGAAACGTGGTTGCCAACTGGATGAAAATTCACGACATGTTATTTGGCCGCTGTGGCCTTGTTTTAATGTCTTGACTTTAAAGTTGAAAGGTTCCAGGTTCGAAACCTTATTCCACCGCAGACTTTTTGGATGGTGCACGTTAAAGCTGACGTAGTGGGTAGAACGTCTTTCCGCTGGGTAAATAGGGAAGAATGGAGAGCGAAGTACCAGCTGAGGTGCCGTTCTTATCATCTGTCATCGGTTCAAAATTACGAGCTCTGTCTTAAAATAGAACTCGAATTGTTTGAAAACTGGACGATAATAGAACAATACTAAATTGCTAATTATTCGCCCTTCTGTGAAATGTTGCTCAATTTGCAGAGAGCTTAATAGTTACACCAACTTTTGTATTTTGAATAATTCTGAGTTTAAGCGATGTAAACTTATTATATCAACGGTGCCAAAATAAAACTTGTTTCGGAAATTATGATTTATGTGTTTCTCTGGCGAACTACATGTACCGCGTCATACATCTGTTGGAAATGGGAACTGCTTTTTCTTTTTCCTCTTTTCTTTTTGAATTAATTAAAATCACATGGTAGGTACAGTTTGAAGACCAAATGACGTTAAATTTGATTGAACAGATTTTATTCCAATTGGGAGTCCAGTCATCTTACCTTATTTTATGGCTAAAAGTAAAATAATAATAAAATTTGAACGGAAATCATAGATCCAGTCTGAAATAGTTCAGCTAACTGGTCAATGTTATGAAAAGAAAAAAAGACAAGAAGAATCATTTAAACGATTTTTGGTTAATTACCTCTTATTATATGTTAGTAAGTGTGGCTTCCATTCAACAACAGATTTCTACTTAGAATGTAACACTTAATTTAAAATTTAAATCGCAGTATTTGAAACTAGCTGAACCAGCGCAGAACATTTTTTTCTTTATAAAATAACTAATCAAGCTCTCCGGAAAATTGACTCGAGTCTTTTCTATTAATGTAGAGAACGAATAGGAATATTATAAATCATCTTTGTGTGATGAATTTTTTGACTTCCTTTAAACTTAAATAATAATGACATTTTGTAGCAGAATAAAATAATGCAAAAATGAAACTTCTTTTAATCCCTAAAATAATGTGAATGGCAAGTATTATTATCAGCCAAGCTCCATATTTTATTCTATGAAAATGCATTATAGAACAACTCAGTAAATGTCTGAATCTATCTCAAGTAATAAAGAAAGTTGAAAGCAGTTTGAAGTCATTTACCCTTAGGAAATGCTGGCAAAATCTAATCCTTGAAGCTAAAATGTATAAAAAGAGACTTTTCCAGTTGAGTGAATGTCTTTAAACAGTAATTTATTTAAACCTGGTGCATCTCAATGTATACGTTTATGTCTCTTCGAGAAGTTCACGAGACTCCCTTGGTAGAGTCTATACTCTTATATTTGTAGGCCGAAAATCAGCATTCGAATTGTGTAAAGTATGGTAGATTTAGAGTAATATATATTTGCATCTATTTTATTTCTCGTTCTATACTTGGAATTAGCAAAGAGTATTATAATTCAAGTTAGGGATTAAAGCGTATTATATATATGCTTTACATATTAAAATGTTGTTGTATATTTTGTTGTGTGTCTATAGATAACATTAAATCAAAGTGGGAAGCTACAAAAATAACTGAAAAACATCAAACCAATTCTATTTAAAATATTTTCAATAACTAAAAAGCTTTTGAAACAAATAAAGAAAAACTGTCTTCAGTTCTTTCGTGTTTTAACCCCTCCAGTGTTTGACGAATTTGCTAAGGTTTGAGGGAAACCTCATGAAAAAGCAACATAAGAATGTTTATAAAATTCAGAAAGGAGCATATTCTGAAATAAAGGCAGAATAAATTAATGCCAATTTTATTTCAGTATTTGAATAGCAGAAATCATACGAAAATTATGAAAAGCAGAAAAATCGAATATTACCTTATAATATTAATAAATAATATTAAATGGATATTAATATGTAGTATTAATCTAATATTATTAATATTAATATTAATAGAATATTATTAATATATCGAATATATGAATAAAACCATTTATAACGTTTTATAAATTTATTTTGAGATAGAGTTCTCTCGCGATGCGAATAGTAAGGTCGTCGTTCGGCACTAAAGGGGTTAATTTTTGTTACAAGAAATATTCGTCAAGAACAAAACAATATGAAAACACAACAAAATTTCAATGGAGGCTGAGTAATTACATAATAAATAATTTCTCTGTAGTGACAGACAGTATTTTCACACTGAACAGCAGCTTTCTTTACACATCTCACTATTTTAATAATAGAAAGAGATGCTTAATTAAAATTATAGAGGTTTGTAGAAGAATACTTCTGAAATGAAGAAAAGATAGAAAAAATCATTATTATTTAAAACAGTTTTGGAAGACACAATTTGATTAGTGAAATGAAAAGTAGATTTTTTTTGTTTTATAATTTCTACATTTCATTATCACAAATAATATGTAATCTTTCAAGTTACCTACCAGGAGATATCAATTTTATGGAATCGATATTTAAGTAAATTAATTCAAAAAATGATTATAAATTACTATAAACATTGCATAGTTTATTGTCATCAAGAATGTAAAAGTGTACAAAATTTGACACCGTTAGCACATCAAAAAGGTACGTGAAAGTGTTTATCTGCAAAAAATTCCAATTTTGTAAACATGAATCAAGTCAAACTAAATAAAAGGGTATTAAATGTACCCACTATGAATTAATTACTTAAACATATGTGTTTACGAGAGCTTTTCAGAAAATATAGGCAGCGTAGTTATTCATTCTATTTTTCGTATACTGTAAGATCCCTCAAGATCATTAGCGACCAGTAACTTTTTCCCATGCCATGGGTCACTGAGCAGAGCAGGTGTCGCGGCGGGAAGTCCAGCCGTCAACAATGGACATCTCGTTAAAACGCCGACAAAGAGAGCCGGGAAGTCCAGTCTGTCAACAAGGCATATCTCGTTAAAACGCCGGCAAAGAGAGCCGGAAGTCCAGCCTGTCACCGACGGACTACTCGATAGTGGAAGGGATTGATAGGGTCATTTAGCTCCAGCCTGAGAACCCGTTTGCGAAAAGAAAATTACTAAGAGTTAAGGAACCAATAATGGCTCGCTGAAATAGACTCCACCTACAAAATTGACGAGGATTCGTGGAGAGGCTTTTTGACCGCTCCCCCAGTGGGAGGGAGATGAGGGTTAAAAAGAAAGAGAGAATTTTGGAAGAGGACAGAAAACGAGCAAGGGCTCGTTTTTCCTGAGTGATGACAACGAGAGACTGAGGACTGAAATCTCGAGTCCGGTCGACGGAAGACCGACATTTTTCATTTATGCCACTCGAAGAAGTGTGCCTGTTTTGTTTGTGTGCCAAAGTAGGCTGAAGGAAGCCAGATCTGTAATCATTTATTCTATTAATTTTCATAATTTTCTTATATTTAATCAGGAATATTGCTCAATAAAATTCTTGCACGCACGTGCTAATTAAAAAAAGAGTATTTCTTGGTTCTGGACCTTCCTCCCCAGAGGCCTTAGCTGTCAAAAACGTCACAATACGAAGCATACATAGAGAACATATTACAATAAACGAAATATTAGTTCTCGTTTTCAATAAATTTCAACGAATTGCACCTTCTTGAGTCCGATCAACTATCTTCGAAATTGTGCATATTTTTTTGACCAAATTTTTCGACGCGAAGATGAACTTATTTCACTTACCCGATTTCCTTCAATGTAATATGAAGTTACCCAAGACAAAGCGATATTTTGAAATATGTCTTTACACAATTATTGCCCCTCACGCCAATGAAAAATATAATGCACATGTATCTTCAAGTATTTATGTAATGCTGCATGCGCGTTTGCATTATAAATTCATCCATGTATCTTCATGTATTTATATAATGCTGCCTGCGCGCTTGCATTATAAATCCATCCAAAGAAAATAATAAATTATTTATAATTTTTTTCTGAAAAAATTCCCAGATATTGACGTGTTTAACATTTTTTTCAAAATTGTATTATGCCTACAGGGGCTATTTGTGTACGCATGTGTGTGAAACGTTTTGCGTGCAATTCTCATTCTTCTCTTTCATTGGGTGTGGTTACATGTATATTATTAATGCATGTTATTTATGTACATCAATTATATTGTAGTATATATTTTGTAGCTTACTTTTCATCCAACATAGGTCCAATAAGTTATTTTGAAACTTTTTTGTGAACCTTTCGCGTTCGTTCCTATCGGGTGGGTGCTGATGCATTATGTATGTATGTATATTTACTTTCTTCCTGAGGTAGGTGTAGTTTCTTTAATTTGAAGTTTTCCTTCCCGCCTACTCTTGTTGGGTTTTACAAACTTAGGATAAGCTAGTGGGAAAAATAATACAAAGACGTTATAAATGCATCCAAAGAAATTATTTATTTATTTTTTAATTTGCTTAAAAGCTGCTGTAGCTATAGCTATAAAGGAAGCTCTTAGAAAAGACCTAAATAGTTTGTTAATCAATTTGTTAGATAGCTCAATAGACAAATCAATAAAAAGTTATTTACATTTTAAATTGCTTAGAGATGTGGTTTATACGGTAAAGGCAACGGTATTTATTGATACGCTTCGGGTGTGTGTACGGTAACAACAGTCCAAAAAGCCGGATAATAGAAAATGTCGCTTTGTTCTCAAATATTCTTGAAAACTCGAAGCACAGGTAAAACGTCACTTGCAGTAATTAGCATCGAAAACATACAGCAAATCAATAATAATAACAGCTATAGAACAAACAAAAGCGCTCAGCGTCTAATAGCTGACCAAATCGCAATACAAACAGGACTCCAAAGAGATTCTTCGCTTTCCGAAGACGTTAGCAGACGTCCGGCAACTGAGAATATTTATAGTCTTCCCGACAGGGTGTGACTTCACATGGAATTATCTAGTATATTCTGTGTATCTCTGCTCCTAATAGAGATATCGAGAAAATTCAAGTGTTTTTGAGTACATTCATATTGTCGCCAAAATTAGGCGTCAGGTTTGTCGCCAAATTCAGAAGTTTAGGCCTAGTCGTCGAAGGCATTCCCGAAGTACCCCTGTAAAACTCTTATCCCAAACATAAGACTAACATTGCTGGGAAGAGACATTCCAAGTTCGTAACATTATCTATAGAAAGCACAAAACTACGAAGTAATGAATTGTGACAAATTTTCAGCAGTACAGGCCGTTTTTTATACTTTAAGTATTCTCTTATGGATGTCCATCTCGCTAGGAATACAATTATTTCAGTGAGCACATTGCAAATCACTTTCTTAAGAGGAAGTAAACATATTATCTTACTATATGAAATGAAAATATTGGCGAGGGAAATAACAGCAACGAGAAATAATTCACAAATGAAATGTGACTGAAATAATTGTAAGTATAAGCAAAATCATGACAGTGGATTGAAAATCATGTACTACGGTTTCAGGTTCCTTCTGAAATTCAATTAATATCAGAAATATTTAAGATATTAATACAGAGACTGTTTGCACATTTTTCAGAAGATTTTGTATCTTTGTAGGAAAAACCCTTCTACTTGGGACAATATATTTTCATAATAATTACATTTTCGAAAGTATAAATTACCAACTCTTACACAAAATTTTTATTTACATGAAAAATGGGGCTTTTAAAGAAGCGATGGAAGGAACGCTACATTTTTTCTCTTCCCAAAAAGAAAATTAATTTTATTCAGTTATTCAAAGATGCTGTAAAAAATGACTTTTCGATATCGAAAGTACGATAGGTAATATTATTAATAAGAAAGGAAAAAAAATCGTTCGTTCCTTGCTTCAAGTGCATAAATTGCTCCAAATACGTATCCAATGAGAAAACGCAGTTCATCGAATATTGCAAATATGAGATCTTTAATGTTAAAAGAAAATCCTCCAAGTCAAAGATTTGTTGAAAAATCATTTAAGTGCTCAGAATCAACTGGAAACAAAGTTATTAACACTGATGTGAATATTAAAACGGCTAAAAATACAACCATGATCGTCTTTCACCTTGTCACAACGCTGAACGTAGAACAGACTACTACGCCACGTCACATCCCCGTTCAGAGAACGTAGCTCACTCCTGATTAGTTTTGGATGGATTTGAGTGGGATTGGGGAGGCCTGAGGTGGTTCTTTTATTAAATATCTATGAGAAAAATAATGAGAAGAAATATTTAAAAATGATTTCAAATAAGATTTAAATGGGTGAGATTGTTTCTAACCCATTAATGTGAATTCTGGGAAAAGTAACTGCAAAATTGTTGCTGAACTAGAATTGCACAACATTTTTCTTTTTCTTTTGATAAATTGCACCTTTCACGGATGGGAGTGAAAGAGCCTATAGCTATAAGTTTGAATCTTACATAGGAATTGTTAACTAACATTGATAGCAAAAGAGAAAGAGAATCCAAATATACAAATAAAACAAAATTTGCAGGTTAAATATGTTTTCTGGAATAGTGTGACATGTAAATATGGAAGATAAAGATTCAAAAAACAATAAAAAAGTAAACGAAAATGAAATAATAACAGAAATAGAAAAGGGGTAAACCACTGAAACCCGCAATCTTTAACAAACAGGCTAACAGGGTACAAGGTATAAAATTTAAAACAACAAATGCATACTCTTAAAAATATACAAATACATACTCTTAAAAGCATATTTTTTTACTAGAGATACTTTCGGAAATGATGAATAACAGTAGAATGGTTAAATATATTTGTATGTACAATTTAAGAATAGCTGAAGTGTTAAAAAAACTTGTATAGAATTCTGGGTAAATTATTTATGACGAAGCCGGATCCAGAATAAAAGAAGCGTCGTCCATAAATTTTCAATGTTCTTTTAGAGTTTACATTAGGGTAGTGATGGCAAAATCAGGTTTCAGCTGCTAAGTAGCAGAATTCTTTTTGAAAAGCACTTATCAGGAGAAAAACGGAAAAAAATTGTTGTACAAATAAATGTATCTTGTGTCTATTTAAATGACTGCGAGAATAAAAGATGAATTTAGTATCATTAAAGAAGAGAAAAAAATCATAACTTACGGCTTAAGGAATCTAAAGGAAGTCTTTCTAAGGGATTTATGATTGTTAATGGTTTATAATATAACAGCAAAATTAAAGAGAGTAGAAAAAATGTTAGGATCAACTCCATATGCTACCAGGAAAATATTTTATCCCCCATGTTTAATCTGTCTCTGTACCATAATGCTCTCAATGAATAGAACTGCATCAATACAAGCAAGCAGCTACACATCACTGTTCTCTGTTAATTTCCTGGTAAAAATAGAGCAAGAAATGCCTACTAAGACAGTACTCTACACTGATATTCCTTCTGAATCTCGTCGTGTATCACCCATGGATTTTTGTTCTTTTGTACTGTTAAAATGTGCATCATCCAAATATCGACGACTTTGTGGACTTGGAAAGCTGTTTAACCCTCTTATTCCTAAGGCCATTGGTATAAAGGAACTTCAAAATACGGGAACGGCCCGATCTCCTCTATCAAATATAAGGAAAATTCACTTCCCCTCTCAAAACCCACATTGACAGCAGGCACTGTCCGAATTCTAGGAAAATCGCCCTTTTCTCCTAACACATCTGGGCGAGCGACTCTAACGAAGAAAGAACGCGCCGTGGGTGGGAAATCAATCACACTTAACTAAAGGGGATGGAAATTTCAGAGTGGTATTGAACATTTAAGACGGCCGTCGTCTTTTGCTTGAAGGGACGTAAGAGACGTTCCCGTACCGATAGAGTTAAGAGGAATGGCATAAAATATCACTCACGATACTACAACAGGCATTAAAGATATTGAAGAATAAGGGTGATCGAACTCAACATTTAAAGCACAACAAATATTTAAAACAGTTTTATAAATGCCATAAAAATCGTTTAATAATCTTTCTCTTTCCTGCGTATTTCTTGCGAGTGAAATGTCTGGCCATTCCTAGATTTCTCTGTATTTTTAGATTCATATTCTTCATTTTTCTACTAAACAAAACTAAAATTTGGTCATTTGGAACATAACAAAATTTTAAAAAATTAAATAAACTAATAAGAGGAAATATGAAACTACAATCCAAAAGATATATTTAAAAATTCAAACGCCATCTCAACAACGATAACTTTAACATATACCAAGGCTAATTTATTGATTCATAGATTATTTATTCTTACTTAGCTTCTTGTTACACGAAATCATAACTCGAAACAAACAAAACACAGTTACAACAGAAGCTGAGAGATAACTTCATCAAATTATTTTTCTTTAGGAAAAAAGCCACGATTTCATTCCGAATGATTGCTTTCTTTATGCACACTCAGTTTTTAATAATAGAAACAAGACTGCGGAACTAAATTAAGATATTGACGCTGATAGCAGAACAACCGTCGGAAAAAATATAGCTAGAAGATGAATTCATGACTACAGAATCTATTACCGATTACCCTTCGCATCATGACCCGCGTTTATTTAAAGGCATAAATGAATTTATTACACCTTGTCCGTAAAGAGGATTAAAAGACGTAATTAGAATTTATCACTGATTCTTTCAGATTAGGTGTTCAAAAAGTTTTTTTGTAACTTGAAATCTTTTTTTGCGAGCTCTTCTTTGTAGAATCTTTGTATAAAAAATTGGACAGGCGTTATTTAATTATTTTGCTAAATTCACACTAATGGAATGGGAAAGGCTGATATTTTTTTACAATTAAAAGTGATTGAAGTTATGTTTGGTAAGCATAGCATATTCGTATTTTATTGGGCAAACTTATTTTCTCCTTTTCTTTCCTAAGTGATTTAAATCCATTGAATTTTAACCTTTTCATAAGAAGATTTGGCTTGCAGTCGTAGCTGAATTTCAAGTTCAAGCTATATTTTCCAATTCTTCCCGACAATTAGATTTTATAGCATCAATCTAATTCAAAAGTAATAAAATTCTGTCAGAAGTAGTATTAATTTTATTAAATACACTCATGTCCATAAATTAAGGATAATTCAAAATCACACAGAAATTGAACTCTAAAATAAAGATTTCACCTGTAGAATTATCACACACATCTTGAAGAAGAATATGCAAATTACAGGAAACCACCAGATGGCGCGGATAGTACGCCACAATGACGAGAGTGTAAGAGAGGGGTATATAAGGAATGGTGGCAAAGAAGTAAAATTGTTCAAAAGCGCTTTAAAAGCCTTTCAGTGCAATAACCGCATAGTTATGGCACAAAGGAAGCATTTGGATGATTTTTTAGGTGGTAGAATTATCGGACGACTGGAATGTGGACGTACCCAGCTGCAAGTATCCGAGGAACTTGGAATCGCCCAGAGTGTCATCTCCAGGCTTTGGCAACGATTCCAAGATGATGGTAATGTGAGTAGATGTTACAGCACAGGTCACCCCCGAGTTACAACGTCGAATGAGGACCAGTATTTGGCAGTTACTGCCAAAAGAAACAGACGGAGCACAGCATCAGACCTCTCTCGTCAGCTCTCTTCAGCTACCGGTACGAAAGTTTCAAGGCAGACCGTGTACAGACGCCTAGGGCACATTGGTCTATATGCTCGTAGGCCTGTCAGATGTATTCCACTTGCCGCAACTCACTGTCGCCTGCGATTAGCCTGGAGTAGAGAGCATGCATTGTGGACACCGCAACAGTGGTCTTGTGTGATTTTTTCCGACGATTCCAGGTTTAGTTGGCAGTCTGATTCTCGCCGGACTTTCATATGGAGAGCGCCAGGTACCCGTTACCACCAAGAGAACACCATTGAACGACACCGTTACGGTGGTGCAGGATGGCTCGTTTGGGGAGGAATTATTCTTGGTTCCAGAACTGACCTGCATGTTCAGAGTGTAACAATGACAGGCCACATCTATCGGGATGTCATTCTGGAACTACATGTACGTTTGTTTCGGGGCGCCATGGGTGCTGAATTTCTGTTTGTGGATGACAACGCCCGTCCTCACCGTGCAAACATTGTAGACGAATGCCTTCAATCGGAGGATATCACCCGTATGGATTGGCCAGCATACTCACCGGACTTGAATCCAATAGAGCATGTGTGGGATATGCTTGGCCGACGAATTGCAGCCCGTCAACCCCCTCCCACATGTCTACCGGAACTTCGGAGGGCATTGCTTGATGAGTGGTGTAATATTTCCCAAGATCGGATTGATAATTTGATACTCAGCATGCCTAGGCGTTGTAAGGCCTGTATTGCATCGTCCGGGAGACATACTCCGTATTAACCATCATACTAACCATGTTATACTGTTTTTTGTAAATAGGTTCTTTTTTGAAATTTGCTCCAGGGAGTAAAAATCGCAATTTTTATTAATTATGTCAAAGATATAGCATCTGTTTTGCTCTTTACCTTTTGTTTAATAAATAGACTTTACAAATAAGTCAAATTTCTTTTGCTTCTGTCTCTTTCTTTGCCTGAACTTCATTATCCTTAATTTATGGACATGAGTGTATAAAAATAGTTGCGTGTAGGATATTAACATTTTTTTGTTCCTCAGTGTTTAAATACATTTTGTATTCAAGAAAACGCTTTAAAATCTATTTGAGACATCAAATATTGTTACAAATGTAATCATGAACTTACAAATAAAATTCTTTAGATTTTAATGATTTTTTTTCTAGAAAATATTAGAATTTTTTCCTTTATTTGTATTCTTGAACATGTATTAAAAATTTACATTTGATGCATCAACTATAGTTGCAAATGAAATCATGCATTTTTAAATAAAATTCTTAAATTTTGAATGATTTTCAACTGAACTTAAATTTTTCAAACGTAGGAACTTATTCCATTTGAATAATCATAAGAAACTGGATTAATTTTATTATATCTTTACAAATTTCTCCTATTAGAAAAAAAACTCCGTTTCTAATAGGTGTAAGGTTAAACGGAGAAGTTTGCACATATAATTTCCAAATTAAACAAAACATAAAAAGGTGAATTCTTCGTTTCATAATTCATCCCGGTCGCTTGTTTGACCTCTTCTAGCAGTTCACAGCTTTAGAGGGCGCAGCGTCTGTCAGAGTGTGTTACAGTTTGTATCGCAAGGGCGACAACAATTTTTCTTTAAGTCATCAATATCGAACGTCTTAATTATCAATATATCGAACGTCTTAATTATCAATATATCGAACGTCTTAATTATCAATATATCGTACTGCATTTCCAACAATAAATGAAGTATGATTGCACCTTCCTTCCAAAAGAACACATTTATTCACGACTTACACAAAGAACAGATTTTTTAACATAAATATCTACACAACTATTTACAACAACTTCATACACAAATTAATTCACATCGAATTCTTCTTCAACATTCTTTTCTTCCTCGTTGCTAGGCATCGTTCTCAAAAGATAAAAATGGCGTTGCTATTCTGTTTCTATTACTTTTATATATATATATATATATATATATATATATATATCTGCGGCAAGCGATTTTTTTATTTAATTAATTTCTTCTTAAAATATTTTAATAATAGTCTACGAATGGACAATTTTATAAAATAATTTTTTTATATTAATTACAAATATCACAATATTTTTTAATTTTCTTTTTTATGTGTTCGTCCTTTTTTATCATTAAAAACCCAAGTTCTGATCGCTTTCTTAAAAATATGCTTATTGACATTTGGGGATCATTTAATAGCGGAAATATTTTTTTGAAATATACGCTACATAGTTTAAAGTACTTTTCTCAGAATAAATTATTCGAATATACTCTTTTTAATCTTTAATCCTGATAAATATCAGGAAGAAAAATTAAAGTAAGTTAGTTCTATGGCAATAGCATTTGGAAAGTTTGAACTTGAGATAAAAAATTATGATTAAAAAACTTTATTTCTAGGAGTTCGGTTTTTTTATTTCATTATATTGCACAGACTTTCTTTAATTCAAAAAACACTTACATTTTAAATCTTAAAAAGGGTATTCATTCATTGCCAAATGGCAAAACATGTTTTGAAATGAAAACATGTTCTAGCTTTTCTTTCTTTTCATTTTGCTTCTTGGAAGAATGAAAACATTTTTTTCCAAAGTTTTCCAAGGAAACCATTCATTTTAGTTTCAGCAAACAGAATAAAATAAATCTTTTTCCCTCATAAATTAGGAATTTAGGGAATATCAGACGAAAAATAAACTTCCTTTCTGTTTCCCAACTTCGTCATTTTGCGAATATTTCGATATCAGCAAATTAAATCTTGCACTTTATTTCGATTAATAATTATGCGTTTTTTCTTTACAATATTATTTTTCTTTTCATCTTTAGTTCTTACAAAATATTTTGCGTAGCGGAAAGTACTATATTAGCAAGTAATAGATATTGTTTCATGAGGTATGAGACCTGTAAGGATAATTTCGGTTTATTGATTGAATTTAGCTAGTTATGTAAATGCTGTGCAAAGTTGTCAAAAACACTGAAAGGAAATGCTGAACTATATAACTGTCTTTAAATTCATTTTCTTTCTGGAGCATCAGGAATCTATACAGAATTCCATTTGGTAAAATTTTCGTTAAATAATGCGTAGATGAATAATATAATTCTTAGCTCGGTTGAACACGACACTCAAATTTATCTATTCAAATAAGGTAAAAGTTACGAAGTGAAAAAATGATAATTTTTACAAGATTTTTTTTCTTCATTTATTTTCCTATGTTCTGAAATTTGGTTTTCTTATGATCATTATTTTTTCACTTCAGTGTTCTGGAAAGGGACATTTTAATTCGGACCATATTGCAAATTTAACAAATTGCTCAAACATAGAGTATACATTCAGTGTTTCATTCACTTTTCAAGTTGTCTATTACAATGCCAATCATCTTTGCTCAACATAGTATTGTTATATAATTAATAGACCTTTTCTGCGTCTGGAGTTAGTGACCTCTGCTTATTCTCTCTTCGAATCTTCAAAGAGATTTGCACGTATTTTTCCGTCTCTACTATTCAGTTCAAAAGCACGTATAATTTCTTTATCTGCTAAGAATAAAATATTCTTTAGATTTCAGAGACCTGATTAAACACATTAAAGGTCCATTTATGTGGGTGTGATGGTTTGAAAAGATACCAATCGCCCCACTTAAATTAACACAACTGTTTATTAAGGAAAAGATGACAAAATAAGATATGATGATGCTGAATTTACAGGTGATATGGTTACATGATTTGATGAATCAGAAATAATCCAGTGTCGGAGAGTTCACTTCGCTAGCATCGTACCACTGAACTCAGACAATTCTCACTTGACCGCCTACGCGCAGTCAGTTGCTAGACATTTAGAGTTCTCGAATCTCCCCTGCGCGGGAACTAAAGGCATGTCCAGTCTCCTACTCGAGAATTCACCTTTACTCTTCGGATCTCCTCTCTCGTCTGCCCCCTGACTCTGAGTGGCATATAGCCGTTACCGTATGAGAGTCGCTGCGCCATCTGGCGGTGACGGGTACAAATCCCACATCGCTCGGCCATCGATATGTGAGGTCTCTCGAACACTGAAAGATACAAATAAAGAAAAAAAACACAAAAAGATACTTGAAAATACTTGATGGAAACAGAACATGATGAAGAAAAACAAGTTTGCAATGTCTCTCATTTCAGGTGACAACTGCTTCAGACCAGGATTTCATGTGGTCAGCTGAAGTGGAAGTTGCTGCAGGTCCTTCATGAGATCCTACTTTTGCTACGTCATAGCGGTCATGTGGCTTGATCTTGACCACTTTGTAAGGCCCTAAAAACTTGGGTTTGAGCTTGAGACCTCCTCCTAATTGAGTTCTCTTAATTGCTACCAAGTCATTGATTTTGTAGATTGGAGCATTTCTACGACGTCGATTGTATTGGCGTCGATTCTCTTCTTGCACTTTGAAGATGTTTACTTTCGCCTCTTCACGAATAGTCTCTTTCTTCTGAATGATGGAATTCATATACTCTTCATCAAGGATTTTTTTTATTTGTAGATCAGCCTTGTTTCGCATTTTCACGCCTGTCACCAATTCAAAAGGAGTGAATTTAGTGGATCTGCTGACGGTGCTGTTCATGATTCTTTGGACGTCAGGGACAAACTTGAACCACTTTGCCGGATCGTCGATTGACAATTTCGCAAGCACTGGGATGAGGGTTCCATGCATCCTTTCAATTTGGCCGTTGGCTCTTGGTACACCTGTTGTAATTTGTATGTGCTGGATACCTTCATCTTTACAGTAGTCTTCAAAATCTTTGGAGGTGAAGGCAGACCCTTTGTCAGAAATGATCCTGGAAGGATTTCCAAAGACTGTTTGTTGTATCTTGAGCTTTTGTAGTGCTTCTGCCGCTGATGTTGTTTTGACAGGGTAAAACTAAACGAATTTGGTAAAAGCATCTACAACTGTAAAAATGTGCTGATATCTCTTGTTGGTAGATGGTAGAGGACCTATAAAGTCGACATGATAGGTGCTCAACGGGATATTGTCCTTAGGAATCGGATTTAGGAGACCTTCTCCTTTACCTCTCTTCCTGTTGCAAAGGATACATTCAATACAGTTCAGGATGACCTGCTCGATTTTCGTTTTGACGTTTGAGATGTAAAAGTCTCTTTTAAGCAGATCTTCGGTCTTTTGTGCTGCAAAGTGTCCTTTATTGTGGATTCCGCGTATAATCTCGAACTCCATCGCTTCTGGCACAACGATGAGTTCACGACCGCCACCTTGCAAGAACAAGACATTTTCTTTCATAATGTAATCATCTCTAAGTCCTTTCTCGACCAGAGTTTTCATCAAACGAATATGCTCGTCAGCTTCTTGCGCGGTTGCGATCTTTCTAGTTATTTCGCTTTGGGAGCGAGTGACCATACACACAGCATTCCTGCTCAATGCGTCGACATGTCTCATCTGTTGACCTGATCTGTGGGCTACTTGATACTCGAATTCTTCGAGTAACAGAGCCCATCTGGCTATCTTTGGAGTCAGGTCTCTCTTTTGCATTGTCTTTTGGAAAGCATCACAGTCTGTGACTATTTTGATGTTAGTCCCCAATAGGTAACTTCGAAATTTCTTTAAGGCTTCGAATATCGAGAGCACTTCAAGTTTGTAACTCGACAGTTTTTCTTGTTGTGGTGACGTCTTCTTACTCATACAGTGTATAGGATGTAGTTCTCCATCATCTGAGCATTGTAACAACACCGCTCCAAAACCGTAACTACTAGCATCCGTATGTAATTCAATTGGTTTTCCTTGCTGAAAAATGTGAAGTACAGGACTTTGACACAGCAGTTCTTTCAGTCGATCAAATGCCTGTCTCTGCATTGGCCCAAATTCAAATTCTGCACCGTTGCGAAGCATGTCGCTCAGTGGTTTTGCGATTTTTGAATAACCTGGCACAAACTTTTTGAAATATCCTGTGAGACCTAGGAAGCTTTGCATTTGTTTAACATTCTTAGGTTGAGGAACATTTTGTACTGCAGTAGTTTTAGGCGGAGAGGGGCGAATTGTACCCTCTTCAATCACATAACCCAGAAATTCAATTTTTCTTTTTAGGAATTGGCACTTTTTAAAATTAATTTCCAATCCATATTCTGAGGCTACTCTTAAAACTCGTTTAAGTTTTTCCAAACCCTGTATTTCATCACGGGCAGGAATAATAAAATCATCCATAAATATTAGAATTGTATTATCCCTTTTTAAATCTCTAAATACATTATATATAAATCTCAAGAAAACACTAGGACTTGTAGATAAACCAAAGGGAGTTCTCAGAAATTCATATAAACCCGCATGACATTGTGCATTTTTCCTCAACTGGTACATGGAAAAAACCATTTTTTAAGTCTAAGGTAGAGAAAACTTTTGCATCCCCTAAATGATCTAATACTTCCTCTACTTGTGCAATGGGAAAGGAATCTTTTACTAATTTTTTGTTTAGTTGCCTAAAATCTACACATAACCGATGTGTGCCATCCCGTTTTTTGGTTAATAGGATTGGAGAAGCGTAATCGGAACACGAAGGTTTAATTATCCCCTTTTCTAGCCCCTATATATTCTTTCGTTTTGAAATCCAATGTTTCATATAATTTATCTGCAACAATTAATTCACATAACCTATTAAAATCGTTTTTTATTTCCCTTACTTGACAGTAGTATTCAAATGTGGCGGTTAATCGCGACGCGAATTGCATATGTGACTCATTTGGTAAGCGTTGAGCATTTTTAAAGTTACTCAAACATTCTCTAGGTGTCGGTTGAAATTCAGCTAAAAATATCTCTTTTAGTTCCTCATAATCCGACAATTCCTCTTCAGTTGCATGCGTTAAAACATTATTAGCTTTAACCCCTAGCAAGTTAATTAGTATCTCGGCCTGTAGGCCATTTGGAACTACTTTTGTGGCGAATGCTTTCTCTAAAGAAGTAAAAAACAAATGCAATGCCTCGGGTTTCTCAGGAACAGGTATTGTTAGTGTTTTTTTAATACTTTTTATTAAATTCTCTACACTAAGCGGCGCGCTTGTTCGCTCACCAGGCAATGATTGGTTCTTTAACCTTTGTAGCTCAATCTCCATCTCAAGTTGGGCTAATTTAATTTTTTCAATCTCTAACGCAGATTGGTTATTAAACTCTTTGGTCGTCCGATCCTCCACGATCGATTTGACGACGCCACGGACAAATTCTTTATTCGTTTTAAATAAATCAGAATTTTCTATCAATTCTTTAATTTCAAAAATTTTGGAATTTTCTGGCACAGTCTCTCCGAGTTCTTCCGCCAGTAACTTAAGATCAATCTTCTTTAAATTATATAGAATACTCGTTTTGAAGAAAACAGACATTCAAAACAGATAACAAAAACAAAACTGGTACAGTACCTTTTTAGTGAAGATTACTGGTTTCCGTAGGCCGAACCCCCATGGTTGTGGGTGTGATGGTTTGAAAAGATACCAATCGCCCCACTTGAATTAACACAACTGTTTATTAAGGAAAAGATGACAAAATAAGAGATGATGATGCTGAATTTACAGGTGATATGGTTACATGATTTGATGAATCAGAAATAATCCAGTGTCGGAGAGTTCACTTCGCTAGCATCGTACCACTGAACTCAGACAATTCTCACTTGACCGCCTACCCGCAGTCAGTTGCTAGACATTTAGAGTTCTCGAATCTCCCCTGCGCGGGAACTAAAGGCATGTCCAGTCTCCTACTCGAGAATTCACCTTTACTCTTCGGATCTCCTCTCTCGTCTGGCCCCTGACTCTGAGTGACATATAGCCGTTACCGTATGAGAGTAGCTGCGCCATCTGGCGTTGACGGGTACAAATCCCACATTTATTCACTTGCATAGCAAATTTTTAAGACTTTAAAGCAAGTAGAAGAAAATAACTAACCGCTCAGAGGGTTAATCTCGGATTTGTTATTCTACTTAGAGAGAACATAAGAATTTTGTCATTAATCATTTTGCAAACAGTTTCGAAGCCTAAAAATAGTTTATGAAATATTTTATTCCTTACAATGATCGTGGTCTGCATGTGTAACGTAATTGGACTTGTTTTCTCTATTAGCTACGAGGTGTTCTAGACTTCGTGTTTTATATTTGAGAAATAATCAATGAAGCAATATATTTAATCCTAAATAATGTGAGAAATAACTGTGAAATTTATGGAAGAGACTCTAGATAAAACTAGTACTTGAATATTTTAAAACCCGGATATATCTCAAATTAAAACACCCTAGCAGACATGTACAAATACCAGTTAGTTATTAAAATAAAGAGGAGATTGAATACTTGTATATACATATATACGTTCTGCAAGGAAAGTAGATGCTTTTTGTTAATCAAAACTCATGTATGTTCTTTACACTGGATTAGATACTTTTTGGATGATTGGGAAATATATTTACAATAAATATGCGAATATTAGTAAAGAAGCTAAAAGTAGAGAACAGACTATAAGCATTTTAAACAGAAAAATTATATAGTAGTTTAAAAACAACAAAGTAAGAAAGCAAGATATAAAAAGACAAACTTATCCAAAATAGCTTTTCAACTAAAGTCTACTGACGCTTCATGAGAGTTAAGAATGCAGTTGTAAGAAGTGGTGTAACTGAAAAGAGAAGTGTAATATTTATTGTGACAGTAGAAACCAACTCGGTGAAGAGATGTAAGGAAATGGTGGCAGAAACTCAGATTATTAAAATAGGACACATTCGTTCCGGTTAATAATAGGATCTCAGGAAGGATGTGTTTTACTCTTATCTACACTTTTGGCTCAATATCAGACACGGTGAACCACATAAAACCGCTATCTCGAGCTACAAATGATGTATCAATAATGCTGATATAATATTGATACAATAGATAGATATTAAAAATTTATTGTGTCTAATTCTAATAAATCTTATTTCTAAAAATTTACCACCCTGAAGAGGGATCTTGTTGTTTGCTATATTGCTTGACATATTCTTCATGATGGTGTAATTTATTAAAATACTAAATTTATTTACGACGCCATAATAAAGACGACTAAACTATTTACAGGAAGTAATATTTAAAAGCGCAGTCATCGCACATCAATGGCGGAAAAACGAATATAAAATAATGATCAAAAGTGAAAACATAGAGTTGAGTTGTGTCTGTCCATGCAGTGCTGAAGACTGATACGGCCCAGAGAGATATGACACGCTCCTATGTTAGAAAGGATTTTTTTTAGGGAATAGGCTTAATTCGTAATTAAAGAGATAGCATGCTAATTCAAATCAACGTAAGGTGAAATGTATTTATGAAAACAAATGAAAAGAATTGAAATCTTATAAGATTATTCTGTGCTTATCGCAGTGATTCATTATGTAAGGGTTGCGCCCTCTAAAAGGATTGCAAATATACAGGATGAATGGGACAGAGTTAGGGACCAAAAAATGAAAAAGTAGTTATTCGTATCAAAATAACTGAGTTGATACAAAAGAAGTCCCCCTTCAGGGTAGGAAGATATACATGAGATGAAAACAAACATATTGCAGTTCTATTAATTATTTAAAAATACAAAATGATTGAATTAAAACGGCTATTTAAAGTTTTATTTTTAATCCAAGTTTTAGAATCTTGGGAATAGCATTACTTTACCACATATATCAAATTAATGTTTCTACCCTTAACTCGTTTTTAATATCAGTAAGCAGCAAGCATTAACCCTCTCACACCGAGCGAGGCGGTCCCGAGCGGTCTAAAATTTTCCCCTTAACAGCGACGAAGGCCGGTCTGAGGCGGTTGACTTCTTTTGAGGGAAGGTGAGGTTCTGAGGTCGCTTACGAGATAAGCGCAGTAGTGGGTCCAATTATCCTTGCCAACCACAGCCATTCCCGTGCGTCTTAAGGGAAGGTTATTGCAGGGGGTGAGGTGGGTTGGTAAATAACCCAGATTGGGAGAGTCCAATTCTTGACGCTTCCTCCCAAAAAGTTCTGGTTTTATAGGAACTAGAAGAAAAAAAGCCGCCTCGGGATTAAAGAGTTAATGAATAATGCAAAGATAAAAGTACATTTTAGAATAAGAAATTCACAAATCATGTGAATATATTGATAACTTATAATCAATTCTTGTGTTAATTCTGTTCTCATCAATAGTGTTCGACATCCATGCGTAGGAATGCAATGTAAATATATTAACAGTTATCTTTCTTTAATTAACTGTAAAACATTGACAGAAAACTAAGAAAGAGAAATATCGTTACGATATATTTTTGGAAATTCTAAACTTCAGCACATAATTGCCTGTTTAAAAATACTCTTAAAGTTTTAACAATACATTAGCAAGCATATATATTTATGAAACAGAAGAATACAATTTTGTAAAGATATACGAAATTAATTCGACACATTTTTATTTACCGTATTTAATTATATTTAAACAAAAGAAAACGAACAATTTCGTTAAGGCCGTCGATTGGAACTCTATTATTTATTTTTAGAATATTTGGTATTAATAAACCCTCTGGGGGAGATATGGACTACGGACTGAAAATCTCAAATTTATGAGAAGAAAATTCTTGATAAGTGAAGGGGAATTAATTAACATTTAAAAGAATTAAAAAAAAGATAAACAAGAAAAAATATCAGAAAACTGTCGACTTCGTTGTTAACCCAATAATGACACAGATTCTACTTCGCCGCGTTGTATATTATTGGAGAAAAATATTGAAACTCCGATTATCTGATAGAAACAACATACTAAATTAACTCCGGGATTGGTTGAAATCTCTTTTTTATTTTGATAACCCAACTGATTTGTTATAAGTGAGTTTTCAAAGTTTCTCATAAGTAGAGATTTCCCGAAATTTTTATTCCTCTTTTTTGCACATTACCGTATAAGAAATATGTAAATATATTTTTAATTTATGTTTGTTTAAACAATTGTAATTGCAACAAGAAAATAAAGGAAAAATGTGTATTTAGAAGTATTTTTGTTTTAAATTCTTGAACTATGCTTCGTAAACAATCGTCCAAAAGAGTTCTTCAAAGTTCAAGATATGCTCGCGTAAACATGTTTAGTTTATATATGGAACGGAAAAACACTGTTCTTACAGCTCATAAACTTTGAACGACACACTTTTATTTGTCGTATTTCATTGTATTTAAATAAGGAAAACGCAACTGCTTCATTAATGGCATCAAATGCAACTCAGTTTATTTTCTGCATATCAGATTCAAGAGCCCACTGGGAATAAAACAGGTCCAAAATGAAAAAATTCTTAAATTTATGAAAATCAAAGCTCTTGATTAATGAAAGTGAAATAATTAATAATTATTGCATTAAAATAACTTAACTTTAATAAGAATGAAAAAAATCTGGGAAGATGCCGACTTCGGTTTTAACTCTCTGAACTCGGCTAGATTGAGAATTCCAGAACCACAAAAATTGAAGTAAATTTTCGTGCACGAAAAAAGAATGGAATCCTCCCTTTCTTTACAGAATTTCCAGAAGAACGAACCCGAATTTTGGCGAATAATTGTCAACAAAGAAAGGAACTACTTTTCTCCCGTAAAATGCACCCAAGAACCCGAAACCGCCCGAGTCCAAGTCTGTGTCGAATAGGGCAGTTTGTGGCGGTATAGGGCTCATAGAGTTAAACCAATAATGACATTTATTCGTCTTCACTACGATGCATATTATTGGAGAAAAAATGGAACTGCGGTTATCCGTAAGAAACAACGGTAGTAAATTAACTCTGGGACTGCAGCAAACTCTACTTTAACTCTACTTAAACTCTACTAAAACTTATTTTTTCTAGCCTCATCGATTTTGATCGTATTTATGTTTTGTGTTACGCTGGAGGTTATTGGGCTTAACCAGAAATAATTACTGAGAGCAGAGAAGGAGAGTCCTTTTTTAACGAAGCCTTGAATTAAAGCTCAATTTATTGACTGAACTTCTTGCTTCCCAAGTTTCACTTGTTAAGGGATTTCTACACTTACGCTTGTTAGCAGGAATACACTATTATTTTCCCTTTTTGAACATAAGAACTTACTGTAGGAAAGTCCATAATGTAAAAGTATTTTAACCTTTATTGGGAGTTTTGGCTTCGTAACTATATGAATAGCAATCAAAGTAATTTCGTTCCTTAGTATACATGAGGGCGGGAAAATTTAAATGAAGCGGTTCTGAACATTCCGTAGTAATGCATAAATTTAAAAATAGCAGTGCTTTTCTTACTTATAATAAGTTTAATAAAAATAAATAAATAATTTTTTTAAATAAATCATATTTAGTTTTTGGGTCGAAGATTTGTAAATATGGGGAAGTATCTGAAAATATGGTTTTTAGTATGAATAAAGCGATTATAGAGCTAGATTTTAATTACATTTACATTTAATCTTTTAAAAAGATATCAATACACTCTTGTGTATCGCCAAATGAATATCATTAAATGTAATACGGTGATTATTTTACTATCTTAAGTTTAAAACAACTATTGATAATGGTTAAAAATTACAGTGTTTGAAGAAATATTGTACCACATTTATTCTTTTTTCATTGAAAGTTGTATTTAAATAAAACTATACCTAACAGTTTCTAAACTATTCATCAAAATGCACGCAAATTTGCATTCAGAAATCAATCGTTTTCATACTTGTACCATATTATTACTTTTGTGATATTTGTAAAATTCTCGATTTCAAGAGTATTATCAAAAAACTTTTAAAAAGAAATTAGTTAAATAAACAAATCTTTTGGTGAAAAAAGAGATTAATTAAATAAAAAATCCTTTCCCAAGAATATATTTTAAAGGGAAATAAAAAGAATAGAATGGCAACGGCATATTTGTCTTTAGCGAAAGTTGCCTAGCAACAAGGAAGAAGTAATGTTTTCAAGAAGAATTCGATGATAAAATAAATGTAATGTTTGTGATGCTGTTCATAGTTGTGAAAAATGAATGCCTTTCTGGAAATTGTTACTAAATGTTTTGTTTTTGTAAAGAAGGCTCATCATGCTTCATAAAATACAGAACATTTTGTAGTAGAATAAGAAGGATAGGCTTCTATAAGAAGCATCAGAAGAGAAAATTTTGTGATCGTTAAAAATTCAATGTCGAGATTTTGATAAATCTTTAAATTTTATATGTCCTCAGAAAAAAAAATTGGATATTATGTATCTCTGTATGTGGGTGTAAGTGCATGTAAACTCAAAATAGGACTTGCGAGACGGATAAAACCTGGCTTGTGGTTTAAACATACAAATTGTAGATTTGTTTGAAATTTTGGGCAGAATTCTCCAATTGATATATTGACCGTTTGAACGTCGAACTGTGAATATGTAAACATCGTTATTCAAACTTACAAACTAATGTAGTTAGAATTTGACAGGTGACCCTTCCATAAAATTGTTTATATGAGTGTTTGATTTTGCACGAAATATGTCACTGTTAAAACTAACTGCTCTCAAACGCGTCATCTTTTCTGTTCTCTATTATGCCATGTTAAATAGGAAAGCGCTATGTTTATAATCATGATTAGAGAACTCGCACTGTCACGCAAGTACAACGAAAATAATATGGATGTTTCTTATAATTTCCTTTAACCGTTGACACTGATATCTAAGGAAAATGTTACGAGTATTTTTGTATACTGTGTTTATGCACAAACACAGTGCCGTTCCCTCAAGTATTTAACGCATTTGTTTGCTTGTTAAGTTCTCTAGAAGTATTTGCATTGATGCCAATAGAGGTCGTTTGGTTGCGTAAACCACAGGCATTATGGTTTTTGACGCATGTTATGGTAACTTCTAAATTTAAACCTGCTGTTCTCTTCGCATTTACTATGCACATGCAACGTTCGGGTTAATATGACCCGAACACTATATACTAAGTACAGGAGCCTATATGTTCCATGCTTTCAGAACAAAATTATGTTTCGAGATAAACAAGGCATGTTTTAGTAGAATAAACTATATATTTGAAAAATTATACAATGCATATGTAAATATAATCATATTTATGTAAAATAAAAAGATGAATTAGAATATTTTAATTAGTTCTGACCTTCTTTTTCATTTATAAAATTCAGACAAGAAATATGATACATGTTGCTTTTAGATATGTTTTTATAGTAATTCTTGCACAATCATTTGTTTTATTATTATTGTCTTACTGACTGAACATGCATTAGGCAAGTTTATTACTCAACTGTAAATTAGCAATTTATGTTAATAATAAACCAATTTGTTATTAATCCTGTATTCTTTTGAGTATATAACGTGACTCTTTATTTGTATAGAGATGTTGTTTTTCCTGAATATATGAATCAATTCATAATTTGTTTAGTTCTTCTCAAAAATTCTTTTAGTTGATTTGTTTTCATTCTATTGCTACTTATTCATGTCCAGAGAATAATTGCAGTATAAGCAGAACTATCAAGCCTATTATAAACTATAACCCTAGGCCAGAATTGTTTTCCTTCTTTTACAAATATATGTATTCAGAAGTTGATTAAGAGTATCCACAGCTCTTTTTCTGGTATCGTACTCTAATATCATTTCCAGCCTTTTGTCAATTCTGTTACTAATTGATTTATCACGATGCATTGAGCTCATAAGAATGGTGATATATTCTTTTCTATATACCTTTTTACCTTCAATAATTGTGTTTTTGATGATTTCATTCTGGATTGCAGACCTGAATATAGTTTCAAATGTACTTTTTACAACCCTTTTCTTGATGTTGAATATCTAGTTACGCTTAGGACAGTTTTCATAAAATTGGTATAATTTAGGCAGCCAGAATGCGGAAGCTGATCCATTGACCAGTTTATATTTTGATGTTTGGACTGAATATGCTGCACATTAAGAACAGTTTTAGTAACAATATTCTCATCATAACCAGAAGTTGCACTTTCCTCACTTGTATGATTTTCATTTTCAAAAACGCCTTCCACTTCGCAATCAGGTGCTTTCATAAGCTGAAATATTTCAGTGTCCCTCAAATATTAGCTAATCGCTATTATTTATTTTTTCACGTCATTAAAATGTCAAGAGTTTCTGCTATTTTTGTATATATGCTGTGTTCTCATGCAACTCACCACAGAAGAAATGCCTTACAACCTTATTGGAGAAATCGTATCACGTGACAAGCAAATGCTTTTTCCTGAACTTGCCTGCTTATACAAAACACATTAGATCATTTCAGGAATTTATTTATGTCAATTCCTATTAAATTAATAATATAATGTGGATTTATTTATGTCAATTCCTATTAAATTAATAATATAATGTGCAAGGCATTTCGCTCAATTAAGAGAAAATAGGTTTGGGTCAATATGACCCGAACGATACATTAATACAGTTTCAAAAAATAGACAGAAAATACATAAATAAAAGAAAATCCTTTTCAGAGAAATAACATATCACCCTCACTAACAAAGTCACGAAATGTCAGTAAAATATCTCTAAACTATTGTTTTGTATAAGAAGTTGAAGAACGTTTCTGTTCATATTGACCCCGAACAGAACAGCAGGGTTAAAGATATGAGAGAAAGTCAAGGTGCAAACAGAAACAACATTTTAAATTTCTTATTATACGAGTCGATTTGATGGTCATAATGTTCCTTCAGAATACTGGACTTTTCTGCTATTAAACTTTAAAGCAGGTTGCATGAATGCTTAATTTTTCCTCTTTACTTTATGCTGAATTTGATAAATAGAAGAGGAGTAAAGATTAAAATTTGGAGAAAATAATTTACCTTACTTAAAAAAAAACTCTGTAGATTTAAATGGTTGCGAATAAAAAATGGAAGAACTACAAAATAACAGGCTTCAAATTATGCAATTTAATTCCCTGTATTAATATAATTTGAATAAAAAACTGATATAGTCGGTTTGAAAAAAGTAAAAAAATAACTTCCAAGCCATGCAATCAATACAAAGCAAATATTTGAATACAAAGTTGTAGAAATGTCATCTAATTTATTGCAGATTTCAAATATGCTACGCAATGGAATGGAATTTGGAATAGAAACTAATCTTTCAATAAAAATAAACATACATTTATTAGAGTATTTATTCAGTATTATTTGAAAATACCTTTAAAGCTGTATGTTCTAATCTATCGCTTTTATACTTCTCAGAATTCGAATCTTTATTTTGCATGTGACTCTTTAATTTCCTCTCGTTTTTCCACACACATCCACTAGAAAAGAAATGGATGTTTGCTTTTACTGTATTACATTTCAGTTGATTTATATCAAAATAATTCTTTAGTAAGAGCGATTGACTGAAGGTTTCGACACTGGGTATTTTCCCTCTATCTCTTTCAGCTTCATTGTTTAAAAGTAGAACGATTCCGATGATGAATGACCTATGTAAATCAGCATACTTTTCTCGTCGAAAATTTCCAACTGAAAGGAATCAAATTTATTTCTCTGGCTAAATGGATCTACGCTTTTTCATCCTTTCCGGATTCTGCAAAGACAGTTTCTGTCCATTTTTAGAGACACAGATGCGAGAAAGTTTCGTCTTTGGAATAAAAAAGAGAAATGTTTCAATGTTCCGAGTTTAGAATCGTTACTCTTGTTACATTTACACTACACGATGGAATATGAATAGTATTCTAAGGAAAAAATGAGAGAAACCCTGAAAGGGAGTGAAGAACAAGATTTGTTAAATGTAACTGATTTTCGTATATTTAGCAGCTACAGATCAAATAGACTTTTCGAAAACGCGTTTGTCTAAACAGGAATTAAAAAATCTTCATTCATTGAATACTTAAATAAAAATTGTCTAAATAATTACAGATTGTTATTCTTAACTTATCTACTGTACATACAAATTTGTTTAGCTATTATACTGTTACCGTTTCAAAAAGTATCTCTTAGTAAATTTTTAAAATTATTTTTTAAGAATATGTATTTATATCTTTATAAGAGTATGCATTTATTGTTTTACATGTTAATCTTTGAACTGTGCTAGCCTGCTTGTAGAAGATTGCGTGTTTAAATAATTTACCCTCCATTTTTGTTATATCTGTTTTCATTTTGTTTTCTTTTTTCTTATTGTCTATTGATACTTGTTCTTTCATTTTTGCATATTAATTTTTACATTAAATAATTTTTTCTGCTTTTTTTTCATAGTTTTTTTTTCTTTTTAAAGATCCCCCCGAACGCCCTATTCCCACTCACATCCATTCCAAATTGATCAAGAGAGATCTCCTCTCTAGGAACGGGGATGTGACGTGTTCTAATAGTAGTAGATACTTGTCTCGGTATTGTTTGGTAAGGCAAATATTTGCCTGTATCTCATATATATATATCAAATTATTACCCTTTAAGACCGGACGTAATTTGTAACCAATGGTTGAAACGCTGGCTATATCTCGTAAATAGACAATATCTGCCATCCAATGACAAAAATGGATCTATAGAGATTCTGGAAACAAGAAAAATCATTTCTTCCTTTACTTACTGCATGTAACTAACCAGGGAGAGAAATATAAGCAAAGTTTAACCCTCACGATCGTACGGGTTCAGTCTTAAAGGGAATAGTCGCAAATGTGATATTTATTTGCTGAAAATTCCTGGCATTGAAAACTGTAGCATCCGATCAAGTGGAAGATTTTTTTCCAATTTTTGTATTTAGATATAGATAATTGATTTAAACATGGTTTAACCCGTTACAGGCCAATGTTCGCAATTGGGAACATCGAATTGAAAATTCATTTAAAAATGAAGTATCGTTCATATTGTTTTGAAAAAAATTGTTAATTATAAATAAAATAAAGCTTTATTTTTTGATAAACAAATTATGTTTCAAGTTTAAAATGGGTAATGTACAGAAATTCTTAAAAATGGGCTATATTTGCATTTGAATTTGTGTGTAGCATAAAAATTAAAAGATCCAAAATTTCTAAAATTCCGTGCACATAGTTAATAATGTCCACGCTACTAATAAAATATAAATATAATTATATAAATAAGAAACGCATTTGTTATAATTCATTAAAATGTCATGTTCCTAAATGGAAAAATTGGCCAGTCGTGACATTCAGTGAAGGAAGGAATTTCTCTATTGTGAGTTTCCACTGAAAGCAAAATAGAAAGGACGGTTCTCATATAATTCAGGGAAGGAAATCCGCTTCGGTTGTTCAAATGTTAATGCTTTAATTTTGGCGAAAAAAAATTATCTGAAACCGGGGGGGGGATAATTATAAATATGTCGTATAAGCATTTATGTATAGTCGGAATGATAATTCTGTAGGGATTGTGTCTTCTAATTAATATTTTCAGTTTCCAATCTACCTGATTAGAAGATATTCTAATGCACAGAAGGTAAAGATACGCATAGGACAACGAAATTGGATTCATAAATATATTTCTGGGCTGGGTGGCGTTTATCAGTTGTATAAAACCGAGAAACTACGTGATAACTTCGTAAAAAGAAATAGTGGTTTTTTTTCTTTGCAAATGTACTACATATAGTTGTTGTTTTTGGATGGCTATTGCATAGAGCAACTCACAGGAAACATACCAACTTACTGATCTAGAGTTTCATCTAGAAGTCACAATTATCCTTTTATTAACTGAGGCAAAAAAAAGATGCATCTCAAACACAACCAAAAGTTACCGGTTGTATATCAAAGCTGGCACTTTATTGTCATTACCTAATTATAATAACTCGGGTAAATATGCATAATTTGGAGAAAATACAAGATTTCAGTACAATAAGAGCATTAAAAGTTTATTGCATTTGAAGTACTTCCCCGAGTGCCATAGGATATCGTTGTAAAGTTTTATTTTTTTAACTGTTTTGTAAAAAATATATTTTGATTCATTTAAATTCATATCTGTGCTTAGTTATAAAAACAGTTTTTTTTCAAAATTTTGCTTATTATTCAGTCTGATCATCACTGTCTTCCATTTCAATGTCTAGTGAAATGAGTTTAATCAGAAGTGGCCAATGTTCCAATTTGGGAACATTATGAAAAACATAATTTTTGTTTATTCATTTTTTAATGATTTCTATCTTTAAACTAAAGCATTAGAAGGTGAAGTATGCAAAAAAGTAATTAAAAATTAACTAGGATCTGAATTCGGTCTGTAAGCGGTTAACTGTTTTGAAATTGCAATCTTTATTGATTTTATTATTTTACATAAACTAACAAACTAATTTTATGCATCTAAATGGCATATTGAACTATTAATTAAAGCGATATGAAAATATATACGCCTTTGGTAATAAATTTTGTGAAACTAGGTGATTTGCTTTCTTAAGATTGGCATGCTATAAAGTAACTTTTCAGAAAATTTGAACGTTAACTATATTTAGCAAGAAAATTAAAATAGAGTAACCTTAGATGAAATTCCAAAATATTCTCTCAAGAGTTTGTACAGTTTTCATAACGTAAAACTATGTGTCAAAATGCGACTAAGGTAATATCATAACACACTTTTAAAGTGTTAATCGCACCTCGAAAATTTCTTAGAGCATCGGATTGTCAACAGTAAGCCTTGAAATATTCTGATTTGGTCCTCTTTTTGTAACCTATCTCTCTACATAGAATCACATTGGTAAAACATTTGTGAAGGTTTCCTCTATATACAAGGTGTCCCAAAAGTCCTTGAAACATTTCAAAATTTAATAAAAAATTTAAAAAAATGTGATATCAGTGTGAGGTTTCCACTAAATTGCATTAAGCGGCATAATTTTTTTTGACATAAAGAATGGTTCAATTATCTGCCCATAGATAGAGCTAGTGGTACAGCATTAACTTAGTAAGGTTAGCTTCCATACTGCCATTGCATGTAAGCATGACGATTCAAACGGAAAGAAGAATTAGCGTCCGTTGGTAATTTGAAAAAAAAAGACGAGCCATGAAGTTCAAAGAAAATTTCGTAATACGTTTCATAAAAGCTGCTTCTTGTGGAAACAGCATTTCGCCATGGCGCCTAAGAATTTTAGACAATAGAACCGTGTGAAGAAGTTGGTGATTTTTAGAGAATAGAAAACAAGAAGTGGTTGGCTAAGCACGTCCCATGATGATGTCGAACGAATCCGCCAAATGTTTATTCTCAGTCCTACATGGTCAACACGAAGTACCTAACAAGAATTAGGAATTGCACGAAATGTAGATACTGTTTTGCAGTACAGATATTTCTTAAAATTAAATTTCTGATTCATTGAGAATTTCTTTATGGCAAGAAAGCATTATGGAGCGTAATACAATTTAATGGAAACCTCACACTAAAATCACAATTTTTTGATTTTTTATTAAATTTGAAATGTGTCAAGGAATTTTGAGGCACCCTATATTTTGTGTAATTGAGTAAATAAAATTATCTTCGTCGTTGTTAAAAGATCTTGCCTTGTGTCCACTTCTCTAGAAATTTTTAATCCTTTAACAAAATTTCAGTTTATTAACATTAAAGAACAAAAGAAAGATGACAATATTTAGCTAAAACACATTTGAAGATTTATATAAGTATTATTTAAAGTTTTTGTAATTATTTCATTTATATTTTTGTTTCCACTATTATGCACCAATGTAGCCAAAGGTGTTTCATTTGCGACAAGATGATTTTATCCTCTGGAGCTTTTTTTACATTACGTCTGCGTCTGTTGTAGGTTATTATCCCACATTGTCCCACATCTTATCTGGCCATCTACATGAGTCAAGGACTCATGACAAATAACGGACTCATGTATAAAGAATGGACTCATCGATACAGAATGGACTCATCGATACAGAATGGTTCATCGATACAGAATGGACTCATCGATACAGAATGGACTCATCGATACAGAATGGACTCATCGATACAGAGTGGCCTCATTCTTTTGCCAAAAGTAACTTTGAAGCACCTTGGTAAAAATGATTTAGCTCCAATGTATGGGGATATGTTAGCTTTCTGGAGGTCTTTCAGGCGTAAAAACCCACATTTGTATTTCACTTGCCGAAAGCCAATAAAAACTTCAGCATTAACCGCTACCACTAATTCTAAACTATACATCAGTCCACAAGTTTTTTATCTGTATTCCTACTAAGAGTTCTCAAAATCTGAGTGCAGTTGTATACGGAGGTTTGTTTACTAATTGATCTGTGGAATGGATTCGTCCGCCCCGTTCCCCCTTCTCTCCTCACTACGGTTGGTGGGAGATAGGAAAGCAGGCCTTTCATCTCTCATCTCTCCCCTAAGGGTCCCTTTAATGACCACTCGCCAAACTGCCTTCCCCCCCCCTTTTTGGAACAGCAACCGGCCGAAATCCGCCCCACTAGTATAGAAGTTGCATGGCCGGTTACGGCAGGCTTAGGAGTCAGAGTGTTAATAATGCTTGTAAAGAACACAGTTAGAGGATAGAAATAAGTTTCTTCCTCCTATTCATTTTCATCAGCTATATCAACCTTTATGTAACTCTTAGTTTCCTGGATTTTAGTTTTTACCTTAATGTAAAATGTTTGCTCACATTTCTTCTATTTTGGAGTGCTTACATTTTATTAAGAGATCTTCATAAATTTCGAAATAAGCTTAGTTTTTTCAGGGGAAAGATCTTTGTTTCGTAAATGTTGTGCTTAAGCGTACATTTTTGATTTATTCATGACGTTTTTGATTATCCGCTGAATTTTGTTGGTATCTTCCAGATATAATTTATACAAAATTTGCATTATAAATTCATCTTTCCACAAGCAATCTTTGGATATATTTCGCTATTAAATGTTCCGTCCTACGGAATGCTGTTAAGTATTCTATGTTGCTTGCGAATATTTCTAAATTTCGAACCGTGTTACCGCAAGACCCTGTTGTTAGAGGGTGTTATAGAAACGGGTTATTATCTAAAGATTTTATTGAAGTGATATTTGTAAAGATAATTACCTAAAAATATAATAATATTCTCAAGTAAAACTTAAAAAGCAACGAGTAATTTAAATTCTCCATTTAACATCTATTCTTGCCTGAAATTACCGCAAACTTCAAATGAGAAAAGAAAAATGCAAGAAAGCTTATTTCCCCATGAGAATATTAATAATTAGAAACATTTAACATAAAATGAGTGAGTGCAGCAAAACAAATGCAAAAAAGCCATTAAGCTATGATACATTCACAAATGCATGAAAAGAACGGATAAATACATGTGTCACTGCACTTCTGAATAAAAAAAGATACTAATAAAGCGTAAGGTAATTGCAGGATTTTGCTGTAATGAAGTGAAAAGAAAAGCAATAAATATAAACAGAAAAAATATCCTACCGCTGTCGAAAGCAAGTTTTTGTCTCCGGTTTTGATTTAAATCAATTTCAAAGAAAAATTGCCCAGAATATATCTTTCTAGATAGACTCTCGATGAAAAGATAAATTTCTGGGAAAAGAGCCGCGATTAGAGATTATTCGTGACATTTTTTTTATTACTAAAGTAGAATTGCCTAGCATCTGATTTAGATATTGCTTTTTATGGTTTCTCTATTTATATTCAGATACATTTGAACATATCGAAAGGGTTAAGAGAAGCTTATTTCAATATCTTTAAGGAACTGAAATCGGAATAATCAAAAACAAAGATATTTAATATTTTCTCTTCAGCTCAAGTGGAAGTGCATTAAGAAAATTTTGTTATCGTTTGCATATCTAAACTGAACATTTTCTGAAATATAATTATACATGAAGAGTCGGAACGTATTTTGTTAAGAGAGGACAATTAACTTGATCCATACCTTATTTGGATTTTTGAATAAAAATTCTCGAATACTTTAAGAATCTGTCATCTGCTGATTATTTTTTTGCGGCTCATTCGAACTTAGAGTTGTTTGAAGCAATGTAATCCGGCAATGCACCAAGAACTTCAAAAACTAGAAGAACATAAAATACACTGCTAAAAAAAATTTAACTCAGATTTTTGAAGGAATACATTTATTCCCGTTATCTTTTTTGATTAAAAATTAGAATGTAGGGTTCTATGGTGTCCGATTAACGTATGGCACTAGAACATTTGGCTCAGAAAATTAATTTCATTCATTTTAATGGATTTATTTGTCTTCTAATGCAGTTATTGAAATTTCAAAAATGTTATTATTCAAAAGCAAATATTTTAAAAATTTATTTTCCTTGGAATTTCATGTAATACCATTGAGTAATGTGGTCTCATCCAACAACTAAAAGAACTAAACATCGGCTTGGGGTGGTATTTACAATACATTACACAACCTGCATCCCCGTATTTAGAGCCATTTGGCTTTTTTCCGGTTAGATGGATGGAGGTGAATTTTATTTTTTAAGAAGGGACAAATATAAGTAACAGGTACAAGAACAAATTAAAATGAAAGAGAAACATACACTGGACAGAACAACATAGAAAAGAATACAAAATAGAAAAAAATACGTAGAGGGAAAAAAATCCTAAGTAGCCGGAAATGTGTCTCAGTCTGGGTGGATGAGTGCTCAATTCTTATCCTCTAGAATGAGATTGTTCTCATCACATATGAAACGCATTAGGAGTCGAAGTCGGGTTCTTGACAAGTTATTCGTGAGAATGTTTTCAACCACTGTAATTTAAGTGACACTGTAGGAGTTTGGAAATGCCAGGAGAGGTAAACCGACATTTTGTGGCATTGCATTGGATTTCCTTTTTCTCCACGCGGCATTTGTCATGTGTTCGAAGATTGAAGCAATGAAGGTATGAAGGAAAGGGCCCGTGTCCTGTAACGACCATTAGCTCTTCTCTATTCCATCCCTGGCTTGTTAGAGACCCCAGGCACTATATCCTATCGTGTGTACTGAGGCCAGTTTCTCCGTTATCCCAGTTGTCTTGCCAGATGCTTAAAGCAGCTGACTTAATCTCGGCCTTCAGGTAGGAAAGTGGCTTAGGTAGAAGGAAAGGGTCACCTTTTGTGATGGCTTCTTTGGCTAATTGGTTTGCGCATTCGTTGCCTAAATAACCGACGTGGGCTTTAAGCCATCTCAGGTGAATGTGTTTATGGGAGAGCAAAAGGGTTTGGATTTCTCGAACTATACTATGGTGGGATTTAGGATTAAGTATGGACATCAAACTTGACAAACTGTCTGTCCAAATTTTGATTGGTCTATGAAGGGAAGAAGTAATTCTCTAAATTTGACACATTCTGTCTAGATTCTTCACGAGTAGTCTCTAGTTATCTAATTAGCCAATTAAGCTTTGACCGTGCAGCAAATCGTTTCCCTAGGACATCCCATACAAGCAAAATTGGATTCAGGTAGGATGAACATGGTGGCGTCTCTATACACTCGATAACTTGCTTCTAATAACAGTATCAAATAAGATGAGCTCTGTGACTTTGAGCATTGTCGTCCATTAAACTGAAATTACAGCCGATAGCTCCAGCAATATCCTTCCGGATGGTTCAACACTCTCTTCTCTGAAACCTTTACCCATTGATTGGTATTCTGGGTGATATGCAGATCTGTTCGTCCACCTGTGCTTATTTCTGAGCAAACAATCAGCTCACAGCCTCCATTTTGCAACATCTGGAACACAAAATTGGGATTATTTCTCACACCACATTCTCTCTACATGAAGAACAAAGATATAAATAGGAATTAATGGAAGTTTTAATTGTGAAAGAGGTTAAAATACAATAATATTAACGAACAAAGAATGAAAAAGAACGAGGAGGAATAAGAATCTGGTGGATGATGTTATCAGAGACCTTCATCCATCCAGATTCAAAAATAGAATAGGTGATTCTGTCGAGTAAAAATGACTTTAAGGTCTAAATTGAAATTTTTCTCTAAGGCCTCAACCTATTACGGAAGAAATTAGAAAAAAAACTTAAATCCACAAAGAAGAAATTCAAAACAATGTTTTAAACATAGTTTAAAAAGAAGGGCTTAAAATTTTTCACCTCCTTTTGTGTGGAATGGAAAAAAGAAAAATTATCAATAGATGTATATTCTTTGATACATGATGACATCATCCACCAGATTCTTACTCCTCCTCATTCTTTTTCATTCGTTGTTTGTTAATATTGTTGTATTTTTACCTCTTTCACACTTAAAACTTCCCTCAATTCGTATTTATATCTTTGTACTTCGCAATTTTTTCATGGATGATGCTGCACTTTGCGCGCACGAAATAAATTGCTTCTATTATGCTGTTTTGTCTTTTTTAGATATTCAATCCTCTCTATATGAAGATACGAGGAGTAACTGACACTAAAACGGAATCTTGACTCGTCTGTGACAAGAACAAAGCACTTAAATAAGTTACCACAACTGTGTTGTTCATCCGCACAATTCCTTTCCCTTTACGATGTGTCACGGTTTAGAAAACGCAAACAAGAGGTTTGTGTGCATGGAAACCATAGTGATGAAAGCAATTTTGTACAGTTTGTGTCGATGCTTCACGTTCGGATGCTCAGAAAAGTTCCCATTAAAGATAAGGGACTTTTCTTCCTCTGTTTCGACGGGATGTTAAGGACAGATAACAATCGTTGAATTTGCACGTGTACCATGCCTACTACGGGAATCTCAAATAGTTCGAAATTAGTTTGGATGTCAAGAATTTGCGATTTGAGCCAGGTCGAAGAAATTTTCTACTTTCTTTTGTAATGCACCCCTTCCCGACTGAACAATTGCTAAACAAGCAAATGATTCTGGTAAATCATGATATTGAGACATTGTTCGAAATTGTTCTAAAGGATTTATTCCAACAATCCTAAAGTTGCGCAAAGCAAACACATAATCCGTTGATTCCCGTTTATGGAAGGGTTCCTTGAACTCTATAAATTATGTATTTTCACCTCATTAATCCTATTTTGCAAAAAGAATCTTCTTCTTACAATGTCTTTGAAGCAATACATACACGAGTCCAGTAGATATTTCTACACACTGGATGAGAATAATATTGCGAAAACAGGGTGATCCTTTATTTTTTTGAGGACTGACTATACGTCAAATTCTACAAAATAGTTGTTATAAATGATGAGACTATGTGTTAAGGAACAACAATTGGCTAATATTATTGATAGTTGAAAATGTGTTTTGCGATCAAGTACTTTTGGAAGTCTGTGATTATATCATGAGTAGAAAGATTTGATGAAATTGAAATGGAAACTGAAACCAAACTGAAATCGCTGAAACAAAATGCGGTATTAACGTAACAAAGCTGTGCTCAGCATTCTTATGGAGAGATAATGTAATGGTATTGTAATGAGGAGCATACAGTGTTCGTAATGGCAAGGTCACTGGATTATATTCATCGGGTATATGAGGAAGAACAACTGCGGTAAAAACTTGTTTTATTTGGCTTATTTGAATTCTCCCAGGGGAGGGATGAGTATGTGGATAAGAAGTGGACCGACTCCGAATGCCAGTTCACACTATCCTGAGGATTGAGCAATACTGTTTAAGTTATTGCTGATGATGGTACGTACCACTTTGGAGAAGGGCTGTCTGTGGATCGGTGATCATTATTTTGCTAAAGACAACAGTACGCATATATATTGACGGATTTTTGAAATGCCAATTTCCTTTCGTTCCATTGCTTTCTTTAACCACACTCCCTTTTTAATAATAGGGATAAGACAGGGAAATTAAATTGATATATAGATGTTGATAGCGGAACAACCTCAAATGATAGATAGCTGGAAGAAGAATTCATGACAAAAAAATCGATTAATGATTATACTTATGTTGATTCTTCTTTATTTAAGCACATGAGTGGGTTGATTGTATTTTTTCCGTGAAGAAGATTAAGAAAATAATTAGAGTTTATCACTGATTCTCTCAGAGTATGAATTAAAATGTCTTTGTTCAGCGATATATTTCTATTTTACATTCTCTCCCTTTTAGAATTCTCGTGAAAGAATGGATAGGCAATATTTAATTATCTTGTCAAATTTGCTATAATGAAATGTGAGAGAAGGAATTTTCAATTAAATGTAATGGGAGACAGATCTCTAAGCATATTTTATTGGTGAGTTTTATTTTCTCCGTTGTGATTTAGAATGCTTTTGTCTTAATTGATGTTTTTAACGATAAATAATTTCCATTTTTTGGATGATATCGATCGGATTTTTCAGCAAAACCGAATTGCATTTTAGTTTCTGTACTTCTGACATTTCTGCGTAATCAATCTCATTGAAAATAAACGACATAATCGAAGTGAACATTTTAGATCAATACAACGATCGATTTTATTATTTTTTATTATATCTAATCTGACTTAAAGTAATAATTTTTTGTCTTTCGTAAAAGTGTTTTTTGGATATATAATTGGTTAAATTAATTGTATTTAATCAAACAATAATTGTATTTTATTAAATTATAATTGTATTTAATTGAATTAATTTTTCCATTAAAATGATTTAAACTTGTATGTCCATCTTTAAATAGTTATGAAGAAATTAAAAGAAGAATTATTGAAAACCAACCTGATCTATTGTCAATGGACATCAAAAGAAACGCTCACAGTCAAGCTTGAAAGAAAAAACATCATAATATTCCAAAGAATTTATTTTCTTTGCAGGCGATAAAATTTATACATTATACATAAGTTTCTAGATTTTTCAGTTTTACACAACGTTGCCAATAATTCTTTAATAGCTTAAAGAAAACTGATTAAATAAAAAAGTAGAAAACATTTTTTCACGTCAACTAAAAAGTCAGGAAAAGAAGAAAGCGGAGAATTCTGGTTCTTTTTTCTTTTAAATGTGACAATATTGTTTCCTGTCGAATTCATAAATAAATTTGCCTTTCAATTTAACATAAGTAGCAGAGAGAAATTTTGAGAATCGATATTAAGTTCCATTATCTTATTGATTTTCATGCGCGATTCAAATTTTTGAAGAAATTCGAAATATCTTAATGATGTTATCCGTGTAGTCAAGTGATTATCCGACGATTTTGGAACCCACTGCGCTTCTTGCAGAAGAGATAACAGACGTTCCATCACAGCACATTGAGAGAATTGACAGTAGAGAAGATGCGATGTGATGTTCTCATCGTGACTTTGATGTCACATGAAATTCCAGCATTGGGTGAGAATGGAAGCAAAAATTTCCTTTCTTTTTATATGAACTGTTAAAAATGAATTAAGAAATTTTGGTTTGATTCGAATTTTCATGTTTTGTTTCTCATATTTATTTTGTTTTATAGAATTGAAATAATTTGTTGCAATTACTTTAAATAAAATAAAGCCATATATAGTTTAAAAATAAATTATCATTTTTAACTTAAATTGAATTTTGCTATGTTGCTTTATTTTGTATTTCACTCCTGGAATTCTATTGAAAACAATGGAAATGATAAAACTGAAATAATCTTGTTATAAGAATTGTTAACTTGATGATATCTATCAAAAATGTGTGATGGATATTAAATATGTTACTTGCGTCCCTGTATTAAATGTTTTATGTTAATTTAAAAGTTATATTTTTTATCATTAATTATCTTATCAGACGTGAAGCGGGGCATATAATATTTCATATGCAAATATCATTATATATATGTAATAATCTCACTTAATTTTACTTTAAATTCTAACTTTATATATTTTAAATTCTTAGTGAAATATTAATGTATTCCAAAATCACTTTTCTTAAACTCCAGTTTTGTTTTATTTCCCGCGCTGAAGGTATATTAAATCTCTCGTTTGGCATGTTTATTACTAAAAGAATATTTTAATCGCGTCCACGCGCACACAAAAATCGCGAATTCGGCGCCTTTTCAGCGCCAGACTTTTCCCTAAAACACTTACGTAATATACTAAAAATAGCTAATATTCCCTTCACTTTGATCACGTGTCTATATGTAATCCCTTATCTGAGAAAATGCAGGGATTTTCTGCTGTGTTTTTGACTTGAAACATTTATACAATTTGTACGTATATTCCGCTACTCTCATAATATGTTGAATAATGAATAATAAATAAAAATTGGTTAATAAATCGGCCAGTTCCTTATTAACGACTACAACAAAGAAATCATTTTAATATATATATATATATATATATATATATATATATATAAGATCAGGCTTTAAAAAGGTGAAAGGCAGTTCATTTTGATCATAGAAGAGACCATTTTTGCTTAAATCTTCTTTTATTGAGGCATCAGGCGTTATTTCTTCACAGGTAAAGTATTTAATTTTTACGTAGCTCCATGACCAGATTTCAGAAGTTTACTCCCGAGCGGCGTAACTTCGGGCGTACGCCCGAGCGAGCAATGTTGCCACAAGGTGGACCTGCAAGTAATGCTCTAGCTAATTTATATTTGCACTATTTTGAAAAAGAAAATATTTACAATAATTCTTATATCATGTATAGATATATTGATGATTTATTAATATGTTCAATATTAGAAGACTACACATCACAAATTGACTTTTATCCAGAGTATTTGATATAACTAAAAAACTAATGAAGGTGATTCTTCTGCAGAATTTCTAGTTCTTGAAATTAAAATAGTTGATAATAAAATAAGCACTGAGATTTATGATAAAAGAAACACTTTTCATTTCAATATAAACGAATTACCTTTTTGGAATAGTAACATTAGTCATAAAATTTATAGAAATATCGTCTTAAATTATATTCATAGAAGCAGTATTTTAGTCACAGACAGATTAAAACAGCAATCATATATTGATACATTTCTTGAAAATGCTATGCGATATGTGTATCCTATAAATTTCATGCATGCCTATGTTAATAAGAAATATTTAACAACATTAAATTAATTGTCTTTTAGATTTATTTTTGATGTGATCATTTATAATGGAATTAACGAAGATATTAGTAATTCATTTCATAGGTAGATGGCGCCACTAGCATATATAGATAGCATTTATTTATTTTTCGGTACATTTCCAAAATAATATATATTATTATAAAAGGTTAAATTTAAATTTATAGTTAATTTTTAATGTGTTTTATTATAGTATTAAAAGCCTAATTTAGAAAAAATATTTTCACTTTAAATGCGGAACTGTCTATAGGATAATGCTCAAGTCATTACAATAATTAAGACTATGGAATTGGTATGTTATAAGTTATATACTTTCTCCTTTCTAATCTTGAAAGATTTTGGGGATTTATTCCCCTATTTCATTTCAGTTTTAATTATTTTATTTTTTCTCTTTTACTTCTATTGGCATACGATTTTATAAAGCTATCTCTGAATATATTAATGATATTAATTAAATTTAATTTATCCTGAATTGCAGACGATTTTGTATTATTCATTTTGTCTTTCTTTAAATTTATTTTCCTGTGTATGGCAACAAAATATTGTTAATCATAAGATATAGAATGAAGTGCTATTGCTTCTTATTTTATAACCCAACATATGATTTCACTCATTTTTTACGGGAATATGAATAGTTGTTCGCCTTTTCCTTGTTAAATTGATTTAGGTTTATAAATTCGAAAAGAATTTAATATATTGAAAAAAAATATTTTTTATAGTAAATCTGGAAAATATATTTACAAAATTTTAAGACTTGCAGGTAATCGAATTATGAAAGATCTTTTCTTTCTTCTTCGAGTTTAACATTATTATCAGGGAATGTTATGCGTCAAGAATTTTTCAGAGGATGAACTTCCATTTATTGAAATTATCGCTACACTAATATTGCTATGTTACTCAACATCCCCTTTCGTAGATGGCTCCTCAGCAACTGGGGATGGATTTGAGTGGAAGCTGAAAAATGTATGGCTTTTGTTTTCAAATATCTATGAGTAGAGAAGAATAGGGCGAAGATATGCTTAAAAATATTTGCAAAAAATTATGGGAGTTTTATTATTTTTTCTACACACGAGTTCTAAAAAATGCAACAACAAAATCGTTTCTCAATTAAAGTTTTATGTAATTTTTTCTTAGTATGATTGCCAAATTTATGGAGGGAAAACGAATGTAAAACTATAAGTTGAGATATAATTACGTGCAAAGTATAATGTAATCAAATTAAGCAAAAGGAAAGGAAAATCTTACTTTAATTACCAAAATGCAAATACTTTTAGAATGTTCGAAATTTATTCCGTAGATTTAAAAAAGTCAAAAATTTGTTTTCAATAATTTTTTTATTATTATTTATATCAGAATTCATAAAAATAAACGAATTTGAAAAAAAGAAAGGTAAATATAATTATATATACACAACCAAAAATGATCAATTTCGTTTGATAATGTAATTAATGTTTCAAAAATGAATATACCATTTAAATTAACATCCAAATAGAAATACAAACTTTTGATACAGAGTAGCATGAAAAATATACAAATGCATGAAAATATGAAAACTAATAGACTCACTTGTTAAATATGTTTTCCAGACATGTAAAAATGATATGTAAATATAGAAAATCAGCATTCAACAATCAATTAAAAAAAAGAGAGTTAAACTACCTGAAAACACAATTATTCTGTTTAAATGTTCATAATTAAGATACTTAAAAAATCGCTGAACCGTTGACTACCCTGAAGAATTCAACTCAAACATGTTTATTATAGTTTTTTTTATATATTTTATATATTATTTTTTATATTTGTTATAGTTTTTTCATAGGTATAATTGGAGCCAGACGAAAACTTAAGATTTTAAACTGCAAACACTACCCAATTAGCAGCAGAGATTGAAAATTTTAATTACTATTTATAAATGATATTTTAATATTGTTTTAATTATTCATGCTAATTAAAGCATTTATCTAATTACCACTGATTAAATTTCCTGAGGTTTTAAAAATTTAAATAATTCGATAATTGTTAATGACAGCTGGCTAATTCAATTATTCAGAATTAATTGAAATTTAATTTTTGATTTGAACCAGTTAATGGAAGTGTTATTTTTTCGTAAAAACCGCTGCTGAAATAAATGTTAAATTCATCAATCGAGGCGGATAAACAGTCCCTTCGTCTCCCTGTAAGCGGATTTATTTCTACATACACTTGGCAAATGAATTTCCATATTTGCTATGGGGCTCTCTCTTCATAGAATGACAACAAATTAGTAACCTTTCTGGAGCCGAAGAATATTGTTTTCCCTTCCAGTCGCCAAAATAATAATTAGATGATAAAGCAGGCAAAAGCGCTAATAGATTCTCAGATCATGGCCTGACTACTTGCGATGGGGCTAATTGGACATGCCACATTTTTACCCTACCTCATCAACCAAGCTGTGATATCTAGGACCATCCACACTCATAACAATATTTCTACGGAAGGGTAGTCAATTAGTTTTTACCCTATCTCATCAACTAAGCTGTGATATATAGGACCATCCACACTCATAACAATATTTCTACGGAAGGGTAGTCAATTAATACAAGTGGATGGAAATTGTTTCAGGTGAGGAGTGAAGAAAAATAAAACCAACCTTGTTTGAAATAATGTGAAATACAAATTTAAGAACAGACATGAAATTAATAAAATAAATTGAAATAACATTGAAAAAACAATTGAAAGAGTTATTGAAATATTGATGCCAAATTAAAAACAATTCAATAAACCAACAAAATTTATGAATATAAAAGCCCTAAAATAACATTTCATTCATCTTCGATGTATTTTAATAATTAATATTGAATTCTAAATGAAACAAATATTGCTAGAAGGAGGTACGAATTGTTTAATTTATAATTAAATGCTTTATTGTGTTATTATTCATCAATAGTTATAAAACGAATTCTCTAAATTCAAATGCAATTTTAGCTGATTAAAAATATTAAATTTGTTGCTTTCGCACCGTTATGGAATAACAGGACAATTCATATACATTTACACATCAATGTGCTTCTTTAGCGTGCAGCTATATAAATTCAATGAATTATTCATTTCCACATTGTTCTTTAATAAAAACCATTTTTAAGTAAGAATCACTATTACATGCATTTAGTAAATTAATTTCACAATTGAAATCCTTAAGTTATTTGTTTCGATACCTTTAAATTTTCAATATTCTTCTTCTTCTCAATAGATTAAGAAAAAAACTCCTTATTTTATTAATTTCGAAACTTGCTTAGTTGGAGTTTTTTTCAGTTTTAAAGCACCTAGAAATACTTCATTTATGTCCTATTTGCCAGTATATCTTCAGATTACTTAACATCCTATCGTGATTACGTAATCTTGTAATAATTAATAAGGTAATATTATGCTATCTCCATTTAGATTGCGTAAACTCCCAAACCTAAGTAAAAGAAACATAAATTCTCCTCTTTTCAACTCATGCTAATTAAGATTTCTCTCATTCTCTTCTGACTATAGGGTAACTTATTCTTGTATTGATAATACAGTCTTGTCACTTCTCGAACTGTTTGCAAGTTATGGCAGATAAAATGAATATGGCACAAGTCGGGAAAAAATCCAAATTTGAAACGTTTCTGACAGTCCTACAATCAGAAAAGCACATATTTTAAAAGAGCAGGGCAATTTTTATAAGATGACACCATTTTCATCAGGGTACCTGGATTTAAAGCCGAGCTACAAGAGCCGAAAAATTGGCGAAATGCAAAATCAAATTGTCGCCAAAATCTTTAATATTGAATACCGCAAACACCGCTCTAGCTACAATCTGTGAGATTTGAAATAAACTTGTCCATTCCATAAGGTTTCGAATCAGCCTACAATTACCCATATCAGTGCTCTAGTTGAGGAGTAATTTAGTCTTTCGTTTGCAACACATCACTGAAATCGGCGTTCGTCAAAAAAGAAAACTCGCGAGGGGGCATTGTAGCTCCTGATTTTAATTTCTTTTCCACCTTCAGCATGCTCTTTTAGTTAGGTGCAAGAAATAAATTTTTAAAGCCAAATAAGAAAAGTAGCATTTTTAAAAAGTTACAAACACAAAGTTAACCAAAGTAGTATGACGCTGCCTACACCTTTCATAAAGGAATTCGCAAAAAAATCCACCATCCCTATTTATGGTGCGGAAATCCAACTGGAGGGATAGATATTGGTGCAGAGTTAATATACAACCTTGTTCTGAACACCAGGCTAATTTCCATCGGTTTTGGTGAGGAGCCATCGCAAAGGACTAGCCTTAACGAGAAGAGTGCGCATGTTTATAACAAACGTGTTGGCACATTCTCACCCCACATTGTATATTCTCATCTTAATTTTAGACAAACTATTCACAATGGTTTATCCACCATCGTTTAGTTTGCCTACTTTTCGACAAGCGCCGATTTCAGTTATGTATTGCAAACGAAAGACTATATTTCTCATGAACTCGTACACTGATATGGTTTATTGTATACTCATTTGAAAGCTTGACAAGTTTTTGGTAAATTTGACAGATTGTAGCTAGAATGGTGTTTGCGGTATTCAATATTAAAGATTTTGGCGACAATTAGGTTTTGCATTTCACCAAAGTTTCGGCACTTGTAGCTCGGCTTTAAATACAAGTATCCTGGTGAAAATGGTGTCATCTTTTTTCCTGTTCTTTCAAAATATGTGCTTATTTTGCGGAAAGGTCTCTAAAACACTTTTCAAATTTTTCTTTTTCAGGACTTGTAGTATCTTCATTTTATCCACCATAACTTACAAACGGTTAGAGATAGGACAGGTTTCTATAGTGTTTCATGTTCCACATGAGCTCTTCTATTGCACTCTTTCGTTTGGCAGTTTAGGTCACATTCACCCAGTATATCTAGAGATCTAGACATGTGAGGATATAATACAGTTGAATAGGGGTTCAAAATTATCCACGGACCTCACAAGCTAATATGCGAAGGTAATAAATCTTTATTCGTTTAGTGGTACGATTGCTATACAAGCCAGTATGAATAAAACTATTTCTGTACAACATCTGGAATATTTATCCATCTTTATCACCCGTAAGGATAAGGTTAATATGTGACAAATATACGGTTGAACAATGTTTGTTATAAGTGTGAAGAAAACTTGTCAATCTCCGTAAAAGCAATAGCTTTAAACGGAATCGTCCATAATATTTTAGTAATTGTTAAACGAAAAAGTTGAAATTTTTTTCTAAGTATTACATAGGATATATTAAAATAAATGAAATATTTTATTTCGATTAAAATTTTAAGATTTATTTTGTAAGTGATTCTTTTCAACAACATAATCACGGAATTTGCGTCAAAAACTTTGTCGAAAAATGAACAAAATTGATTTTATTTTGGTTAGATAAGAACGGTAGATGTAAAATATATTATTTTCATAAAATGTAGAAAGTGCAGACAGAAAACTCAATAACGTAAGAAAAATGTCGAGATCTTGTATGAAATGTTGAAAATTGTCGCTGAAAATATCTGTGAAAAAGCCATTAAAATTGCACGACAACTATTTCGAATATATCACCGCAAATGTTTTTGGCAGAAAAAAACTTCAGAATCGAATTTAAATTTTACAATGTTATGGTTTTGTGAAAGAATGGCAGGAAATAAAACAGCTTGTCTCAGATTTATTTCGACTCATGTATTTTGATGCTTTGACACAATTTTTCAGTTTTTTACAGAATAAACATCTTTAAGGAATGTATTTTAAGCTACCTCGAAAGATATGTTAAACATGTTTTTAAATCATGTAAGTAATCTGAAACCAGCAATCATAGAATATGAACGTAAACCCAACCATTAACAAAGAAATCGAGAATTTTATGCAACGCAGGTACATTTATTAAAAGCTGTTATCTTCTGCAGTGAGATGCCACTATCTATTTGGCCTTAATTTTCTCCATATTTTTGAAAAACATAATTTTCCATACACGTTTTGGTGACACATTTACCGATATGAAATCTTATCTTCCTGTTTGGAAGTTCGCAGTTTTGAGCCTTGTGTTCTAACAATCTTCTTTTCTTTGGTAGAAGTGCTAGAGAGTTATGGCAGCCCTATAACTGTGCGAAACTAGCTGATGTCAGTCCATATTGTTCAGCTCATAACAGTGTCAGGACCTTCCCACGAATTTTTTCAGCTATTTGCCTGAGGGGTCTCTTGACCAGACAAAAGAAAAATAGATCCGGGATGCGAATTAGTCAAACATATTCTAAGTGTGACTATTCTGGCAAGGAAGAAGTGCTTTCCACTTTTTTTCCAATAGTTAGAAGGGTGTCCAGCCAGGGACTCACTAACTTAAGGCGTTGAATGATTGACGAACTTCAGTCAAAAGCTTTTGAGTTCTATCACCAGATTTTTTTAATAAGCACTATGCAAAACAGGTTGACCGATATGTCCCTTAAACTTCATTGGCCACCATATTTCTCTATGAGCTTGGAATGCTGCTGAATGTTTGCGTTTTCTTCCAAACTGAGCACAAATATGGCCTAGTTTCCCCGGAAATTTCTCCAGGATTATAACGTACCTACATACACAAGAATTAATCAGACTTCTACATCAAGTGACGAAGTATGTGGTCCTGGGATGACTTAAACATTAGAAAATGCCATAGTTGCCTTTATCATGTGACCTTTATTTGGTTAATTACTCTTGACCGAATGGCATAAATCACAACAGAAGACAGGGATAGCAGGGTCTTTCTCGATGTCCCGAGAAGCTGAATTCTTGTTTTCCCTCAATAACAATCAATTTATTCATCAAACATGGTGTGGCTGAATTGAGAGGAGAATGAGGTGATCAGGTAGATGATTAGTGAAGAGTCAGATTGACCAAACACGGGCAATAAAGCTCTACTTTTTTTATTAGTACAACTGTTGTTCCAGTCTATCGGAGAAGAGTGAAATTTCTACCGGCACATCACTGTACCCTCCGTACGGAAAAGTTTTAAGATAATATAGCTTGTGGCAAACAGATACACTAGCGACAATCTAACCTGGGTCAGCCTAAGTCATCATCGGAACCTTCTATTGTATTGATTAGTGGCGCTGTAGCCCGTATGCCTGTTTCTCTGGGCGAAAAACATTGACTGGTACTGACAAAAAATTCTAGTCTGATTAATATAAAGTATTATTATTTCAGACGACTTTCGGACACGCAGTGTGATTCCTTCCCAGCGATTTGAAAGTCAATATGTTCTCGCCAAAGTTTGAAATGTGGCGGAAAATGTTATTTTAATAAGTTATTGTTAATGATTGTGATATTACTTGATGAAAGATTCTGTCCTCTTGTATGGTTTTCGAGTTAATGATGTACCGTCTTTCCAACATTATATGAACTACGATTACGCAAGCCTTCCAAAACAACATCTTTATTGAAGACTTCCACAAAGCAGAGACATTTTTTTTGGCATAAATATTTACACAAATATATACAATAACCTCACACATAGATTAATTCACAGAGAAGAAGTGGATTACTTAATATCCAATTCTTATTACAAACATTTTTTTCCTTCCTCGTTGCTATGCAACGTTCACAAAGAAAAAATCTGGCGTTGTCATTTTTTTCTAAAAGTATTTTGACATATATTCATGCCAAACGATTTTTTTATTTAATCAATTTATTTTTAAATATGTTTTAATAATAGTCTTGGAATAAATAATTATATAAATAAGTTTTGTTTATATTAGTTACAAATATCACAATATCCTTGATCTACATATTTAGATCATCTTATTTCATAGTAAGCTATTTAAATCTTTTTCTTAGAAATAACTTTTAAATTGATCCAAATTGTCTTTCCAACAAATCATTAATCCCTTCGGAGAATTTCTTTTTAATTTATTTTGGATTTTACACCTTTTTCACGGGTTTATTCCTTTGTCAAAAATATCAATTTTTCCTCTACACAATTGTGTATTTGTGCTACTAGTATTTACTTAATATTATAGAAGCAAGAGGTAATTTTTTCAAATATGTTTCTTGATATTTTTGGTGTATTAAATGAGAAAATATCTTTTAAAGATTCTGTAGCCATTTTGATGTACTTCATTCATTTACTTTTATTGTTTTCGAAGAAATTATTTCAAAAGTAAGAACATTTACAGAAAACTCTATCGAATCAGCAAATGGTGGCAAATTCAGCCTCAAGCAAAAGATGTCGCAAAAAGATTTTTTTATTTATTTCAGACTTGGTTTTATTCATTCCATTGTATCTAAAATAATTTCTGTAAATCAATAAACCTAGAGTTTTCGTTGGTATAACTTAATAAAAAACAATTCTTTTATCCAAAGCTGGCATTTTGAAATAATATTACAAAATAAAAAACAAATCATATGTTAGAACTTTTATTTTCAGCAGCAATGAGAAGAAAAAAAAAATAAATTTCTGCATTTGCAAGGAAGACGAATTTTTATTACCTTTGTTACACGCAGAAAAAACTATTTTTATCAACTATTTTTACAAATTAAAAACTAGGTAATATCTGAAACATAACAAACTGCTCTTTTGGATTTCCATATCGTCATTTTCCGAATATTTTGATTGACTCCAAATTGAATTAGGATGAATATTCAATTGAAAAAAATAATAAAAATATATTTTTAAAAATTTATAAACAACTTTTATTCGTATACTTAAAATGCAACTCATTTTTATTACTTTTCCCCCACTTAATGCAGATATACTTTTGAGCCCTTCATTATTCTAAGTACCACGGAATGCTAAAATCAATTTTTCCCAAATTCAGGGGCACCATTCATTTTTTTA